>CM051368.1:8547625-8651912 GCA_028015245.1 Cardamine occulta
CCAATACTCAGTGACACACCAAAACCGTAAGTTCACTCTTGCACCCCTCAGTCCATCACAAGTTCATGCACTTCACTTAAAAATGGCTAAGGACGGAGAGGTAAGTACATCGAACCTTTATATAAGCTACGGATCAGTTGGTAAGTCCCTTGGTACCAAGGGCGCCCTCCTACTAATGTTCTACCAAGAGTGTCTAAGTGCAGATGCAAGTGACCTAGATATTCCCGAAGAAGTTCAACCCTTAATCCAGAATTACTTGGACGTATTTCCCGAAGAACTACCACCCGGACTACCGCCACTTAGAAGGATAGAACATCAGATCGATTTGGTTCCGGGAACAGCTCTGCCGAACATACCCGCTTATAGGATGAATCCGGAGGAAAGCAAGGAGCTGGAGAAACAAATCAGTGACTTACTAGACCAAGGTTATATCCGAGAAAGTCTTAGCCCATGTGCTGTGCCCGTTCTGCTCGTACCAAAGAAAGGAGGCACTTGGAGAATGTGTGTAGACTGTCGTGCCATCAACAATATAACCATCAAGTACCGACACCCTATTCCGCGTCTCGACGACATGTTAGACGAGCTATGCGGTTCCACACTCTTCTCAAAGGTGGATCTCAAAAGTGGATATCATCAAGTACGTATGCGCGAAGGCGATGAATGGAAGACTGCTTTCAAAACCAAACAGGGGCTATACGAGTGGCTTGTCATGCATTTTGGTCTCACCAACGCCCCCAGGACCTTCATGCTTGATGAACCAGGTTCTTCGTTCTTATATTGGAAAATTTGTAGTAGTTTATTTTGATGACATATTAATCTACAAGCAAAAATCTTAAGGACCATTTAGAATACCTAGAACTTGTATTTAAATCACTTTAGAAGGAAAGCTTATACGCTAACCTAAAGAAGTAAGTCTTTTGTACTAACAAACTCGTGTTCTTAGGTTTTGTTATTAGTGAACAAGGATTACAGGTGGATGAGGAGAAGATAAAAGCTGTCCGAGATTGGCCCACCCCCACTACCATCGGACATGTTCGGAGTTTCCACGGACTAGCTAGCTTCTATAGACGGTTCGTCAAGGACTTTAGCACGGTAGCTGCACCACTCACAGCCGTGATCAAGAAGAATCAACCATTTAAGTGGGGAGTTGCTCAAGAACAGGCCTTCAATACCTTGAAGGAGAAGCTAACACAAGCACCGGTTCTTTCTTTTACCTAACTTTGACCTTATCTTGGAGATTGAATGGGATGCTTCATGTATAGGAATTGGAGCTGTTCTACACCAGAACAAGAAACCCGTGGCATTCGTTAGTGAGAAGCTCAATGGAGCTGCGCTCAACTATCCGACATATGACAAAGAGTTATACGCTCTAGTCCGAGCTTTACAGACCTGGCAGCACTACCTACTGTCCAAGGAGTTCATCATCCACACCGATCATGAGACTCTTAAGCATCTTTGAGGCCAAACGACACTCAAGAGGCGACATGCAAGATGGCTGGAGTTCATAGAAACGTTTCCTTACATCATTAAGTACAAGAAGGGCACGGAAAACGTGGTAGCCGATGCCTTATCCCGACGCTACGCACTAATCACCACACTAGAAGCCAATATCATGGGATTTGAGCATCTCAAGGATCACTATGCCACAGATCCTGATTTTTCCAAGGCTTATGAAGCTTGTGGTAAAGGTGATTTCTATTCGTACTATTTGCATGATGGATTTCTTTTCAGGGATAAAAGACTATGCATACCAAGAGGATCCATGCGTGACTTGTTACTCAAGGAAGCTCACAGAGGCGGTCTTATGGGTCATTTTGGCGTTGACAAGACATTGGCTGTAGTGACGGAACATTTCTATTGGCCCCATCTCAAGAAAGACATCGAGAAGACTTGTGCCAAATGTGTGACTTGCCACAAAGCCAAATCCAGGTCTCTCCCTCATGGATTGTACTTACCTTTACCTATCCCTAATGCCCCTTGGGAAGATATTTCCATGGATTTTGTCTTAGGGTTACCACAGGTTCAGCACAAGGATTCCATCTTCGTGGTGGTTGATAGATTCTCGAAGATGGCAAATTTCATACCATGCAACAAGACCAATGATGCCTCCCAAATCGCCGATCTGTTCTTCAAAGAAGTGGTAAAATTACATGGTATTCCTAGAACTATTGTCTCTGACCGTGATGTCAACTTCTTAGGACACTTTTGGAGAACCTTGTGGAGAAAGCTGGGGACAAGGCTCTTGTTCTCGACTACTTGTCATCCCCAAATGGATGGACAAACGGAAGTGGTAAACCGAACTCTTTCCACTTTACTTAGAGCCACACTCGGAAGAAACTTAAAAACATGGGTTCATTGTCTACCATTTGTTTTGTTCGCCTATAATCATGCCAGGCACTCTACTACTAATCTTTCTCCCTTTGAGATTGTCTATGGTTTCAGGCCCTTAACACCGGTTGATTTAACTCCTATCCCACACACCGAACAAGTCAATGTCGATGGCAAGAACCGAGGCGAATTCATAAAGAAACTACATGAACAAGTGCAAGATAAGATTCTCAAGAAGAATGAGAAGATTAAAGCACAAAGGGACAAAGGACGCCAACAAGTCATCTTTGAGCCCGGAGAGTGGGTATAGATTCACATGCGACCAGAGAGGTTTCCTCGGAAGAGAAGTTCTAAACTAGCACCTCGAGGCGATGGACTATTCAAAGTTCTTGAAAGAATCAACGACAACGCCTACAAGCTGGAGCTTCCAGGTGAGTTCAACATTTCACATAGCTTTAATGTTGCTGACCTTTCACCTTATGTCTCAGATGAACAAGTTTTGAGGACAAAACCTTTTCAAGAGGGTGAGTATGATGCGGACATCAATCCAGTGACTGAACCATCTGACGAAGACACACGTGAGGAACGTACTGAGGTAACAAAGACTCAAGAAAAGACTCAGGAAGGTCCAATAACCCGAGCAAAAAGCCAAGGAGTTGAGTATAGGACCACACAACAAGCATGGAGCGAATCAAGTGCATCAATTGGAGGACGATCATGCCATCAATATTCCAGAAGTAGCTTGACCTATCACAAGAGCTAGGAGGGATAAGCTAAGGGAGAATTCAACGTATCAATACAAGCTCTGCTCGACACAAATGAAGATGTATCGGACAACGGACCAGCGATGACTTCTCGGCCAAGTCAGGTACGATTTGTGTTTAATTATTTTTGTCTCCTTGCAGGTGAAATGGCCTCGGCCTAGTGGCTCTATCCGACCCCTATTGAGTCTAGTTCGAGTCCCAGTAGAGTCTTTTAGTTTATTTTATTTTATTTCCTTTTTATTTTGTGTCTGTAACTCGCACTTTCCTTATAAGGGAACTGCTTGTAGTTCTCATTGAAAGTGTGTGTCATTCGAGTCTTTTATTTTTACAAGTCCTATTGTTTTGAGTCGCAACCCTAGGGTTATAGCCGACCGGACTAATTATAAAGTCCCTGGCCGTGTATCTTTGTTTTTCACCCTACATCAATAAAGAACCCGAATTCTCTTGAAAGTTGCTGAAACTTTGTCTCAGATCTTGTCTTTGTGTGTGATTCACAAAGCCACGATTTCTCAAGCTGTATCAAGGAGTCTCTCATCCTCCTTGTGGTGCTTATCAATCCATCATCACGTCCTCACAACTGGTTTCACAAGAGGAGCTTCGAGCTGCTTGTCTAACCTTCCACTTCACCGGTTTGCGAAGTTGTTTATGGAGAAGGAGCTTCGAGCTAGCTTTGTTTTCACCTCAGATCCGGACCATAAGACTTGTATAACGAGTCTTATATCATTGGTATCAGAGCCTAACAAGCTCCTATCCCAGGTTGTTTTTTTTTTCAATCTTAGTTTCTTTTTTTTTTCGGTTTCTAGATTTTCCAGCTTTTACATCTGTCTTGTCCGATTTTTATAAAATCAACAAAAACTCAAAAAAATATTTCGTCTTTTGTTTTAGCTTCTTAAAACATACAAAAAATCATAAAAATTGTCGTTTTCAAATTAGGAGTTCATTTAGTATTTTTTGTTCATCAAAACTTAAGCTGCAGAAATTTTCTGTTTCTTAGTTTTTCAATTTCGTCTGCTTCAGTGTTTCAATTTTATAAACTCCAAAAAAATTCATAAAAATATTTCGTCTTTTGGTTTTGCTTCTTTAAACTCTTCAGAAAATATAAAAATTGTTATTTTGATTTTTTGGACATCGTTTCGTATTTTTCCCATATCGAAACCTAAACTGCGATTTCCTTTGCTGTTTAACTGTTTGTTTGAGAAGATTTGATTCTTGTGTTGATTCTTTTTGCTAGGAAAATTTACATTATCCTTAGCACTTTGAATTCAACTCGTATTGGAGTACAGTATGGCTGACGGAGGTCTTGAACGTCAACAAGATATGATGGAACTTTTACAAGCAATGAGAGCCGACATGAGAACTATGAACCAACGCATTGCTGAAAATCACCAAGAGCTTGGCAATCGCCTCAACAACTTGGAACGACCTCAACAACACCCAGAAGGACCCAACTTACGAGCCCCAGGAATCCAACAGCACCTGCCTCGCCCTGAACTTGAAGAGGAAGTTCTTTCAGAATCCGATGGAGACTCACTCGACACCCTAGCTCGACAACAACGCCGAGTTGATCCTCTTCGGAGACACCGCCAAAGAGAAGTAGAACCTAGAGAAACTAATCACGATATAAAGCTAACTCCACCATCTTTTGCAGGTAAAACAGATCCTGAAGCTTACTTGGATTGGGAAAGGAGGCTGGAGTACATCTTTGAGTGTTATGGATACCGAGAGAACAAAAGGGTGGCTGTAGCTGCGGCACAACTCACAGGAAATGCCCTAGCATGGTGGGACAGAACGGTAGCTGAACGGAGACGACTTCACTTTGGAGCTGTCAACAATTGGCCCGACATGAAGTACCTAATGAGGTTAAGGTATGTCCCAGAGCATTTTCATCGAGACTTACAAAAGCGTTTCCGTAAGTTAACACAGGGAACAAGAAGCGTAGAGGATTATTTTGAGGAGTTTGAAAAGCTAATGAACTCTCTGGAGTTGGAGGAATCAGAGGAGGCTATGATGGCTCAATTCATTGATGGATTACAAGATAGGATTCAGCGAAAGGTTGTAGCGCCAAGTACAAGAGCTTACATGAACTCCTCCACCTATCCGCCCAAGTAGAACAGCAGATTAAGCACAAGAACAACAGCAACACCCGGCCCAGAAATGTACCATCTACATGGAGAAATGATGTGACCAAAGTACAAGACAAGGGAAAGGCTGTTGAGATAGATTCACGGTTCAAATCAAGAACATCCGAACCACAAAGGAGTTTCCGTGATGAACAAGGTAAGTCTTCCAACCAATTTAATCGTACTCATGACATTACTTGTTTTAAGTGTTAGGGAAGAGGACATATAGCAAGAGATTGTCCAAACCGGAGAGTAATGATCATCACCAACACGGGAGACTACGAGTCGCAAGATGAGGCTGTAGACGAGCCTGAAGAACACGGAGAAGACATCGAGTATCCAGATACCGGGGAATCACTCATGATACGACGAGTTCTCAATGTTCAAGTAGGACCTGAGGAAACCGCACAAAGAGAAAATCTCTTTCATACACGATGCACCATCAACGGCAAGGTTTGCAATTTAATTATAGATGGTGGTTCTTGTACTAACGTGGCCAGCAAGATTCTTGTTGAGAAATTAGGTCTCGTGAAAACCAAGCATCCACGCCCATACAAGCTTAGGTGGCTCAATGACAAGGCCGAGATGAAGGTCTCTGAACAGGTAACGGTTCCATTTAGTATTGGTAAATATGTTGATCAAGTTACTTGTGACGTAGTGCCCATGCAAGCTGGACACCTCCTCCTAGGGAGGCCGTGGCAATTCGACCAAGAAACTCAACATGATGGACGTACTAACCAATACTCAGTGACACACCAAAACCGTAAGTTCACTCTTGCACCCCTCAGTCCATCACAAGTTCATGCACTTCACTTAAAAATGGCTAAGGACGGAGAGGTAAGTACATCGAACCTTTATATAAGCTACGGATCAGTTGGTAAGTCCCTTGGTACCAAGGGCGCCCTCCTACTAATGTTCTACCAAGAGTGTCTAAGTGCAGATGCAAGTGACCTAGATATTCCGAAGAAGTTCAACCCTTAATCCAGAATTACTTGGACGTATTTCCGAAGAACTACCACCGGACTACCGCCACTTAGAAGGATAGAACATCAGATCGATTTGGTTCCGGGAACAGCTCTGCCGAACATACCCGCTTATAGGATGAATCCGGAGGAAAGCAAGGAGCTGGAGAAACAAATCAGTGACTTACTAGACCAAGGTTATATCCGAGAAAGTCTTAGCCCATGTGCTGTGCCCGTTCTGCTCGTACCAAAGAAAGGAGGCACTTGGAGAATGTGTGTAGACTGTCGTGCCATCAACAATATAACCATCAAGTACCGACACCCTATTCCGCGTCTCGACGACATGTTAGACGAGCTATGCGGTTCCACACTCTTCTCAAAGGTGGATCTCAAAAGTGGATATCATCAAGTACGTATGCGCGAAGGCGATGAATGGAAGACTGCTTTCAAAACCAAACAGGGGCTATACGAGTGGCTTGTCATGCCTTTTGGTCTCACCAACGCCCCCCAGGACCTTCATGCGCTTGATGAACCAGGTTCTTCGTTCTTATATTGGAAAATTTGTAGTAGTTTATTTTGATGACATATTAATCTACAGCAAAAATCTTAAGGACCATTTAGAATACCTAGAACTTGTATTTAAATCACTTTAGAAGGAAAGCTTATACGCTAACCTAAAGAAGTAAGTCTTTTGTACTAACAAACTCGTGTTCTTAGGTTTTGTTATTAGTGAACAAGGATTACAGGTGGATGAGGAGAAGATAAAAGCTGTCCGAGATTGGCCCCCCCACTACCATCGGACATGTTCGGAGTTTCCACGGACTAGCTAGCTTCTATAGACGGTTACGTCAAGGACTTTAGCACGGTAGCTGCACCACTCACAGCCGTGATCAAGAAGAATCAACCATTTAAGTGGGGAGTTGCTCAAGAACAGGCCTTCAATACCTTGAAGGAGAAGCTAACACAAGCACCGGTTCTTTCTTTACCTAACTTTGACCTTATCTTTGAGATTGAATGTGATGCTTCAGGTATAGGAATTGGAGCTGTGCTACACCAGAACAAGAAACCCGTGGCATTCTTTAGTGAGAAACTCAATGGAGCTGCGCTCAACTATCCGACATATGACAAAGAGTTATACGCTCTAGTCCGAGCTTTACAGACCTGGCAGCACTACCTACTGTCCAAGGAGTTCATCATCCACACCGATCATGAGACTCTTAAGCATCTTTGAGGCCAAACGACACTCAAGAGGCGACATGCAAGATGGCTGGAGTTCATAGAAACGTTTCCTTACATCATTAAGTACAAGAAGGGCACGGAAAACGTGGTAGCCGATGCCTTATCCCGACGCTACGCACTAATCACCACACTAGAAGCCAATATCATGGGATTTGAGCATCTCAAGGATCACTATGCCACAGATCCTGATTTTTCCAAGGCTTATGAAGCTTGTGGTAAAGGTGATTTCTATTCGTACTATTTGCATGATGGATTTCTTTTCGAGGGATAAAAGACTATGCATACCAAGAGGATCCATGCGTGACTTGTTACTCAAGGAAGCTCACAGAGGCGGTCTTATGGGTCATTTTAGGCGTTGACAAGACATTGGCTGTAGTGACGGAACATTTCTATTGGCCCCATCTCAAGAAAGACATCGAGAAGACTTGTGCCAAATGTGTGACTTGCCACAAAGCCAAATCCAGGTCTCTCCCTCATGGATTGTACTTACCTTTACCTATCCCTAATGCCCCTTGGGAAGATATTTCCATGGATTTTGTCTTAGGGTTACCACAGGTTCAGCACAAGGATTCCATCTTACGTGGTGGTTGATAGATTCTCGAAGATGGCAAATTTCATACCATGCAACAAGACCAATGATGCCTCCCCAAATCGCCGATCTGTTCTTCAAAGAAGTGGTAAAATTACATGGTATTCCTAGAACTATTGTCTCTGACCGTGATGTCAACTTCTTAGGACACTTTTGGAGAACCTTGTGGAGAAAGCTGGGGACAAGGCTCTTGTTCTCGCCTACTTGGCATACCCAAATGGATGGACAAACGAAGTGGTAAACCGAACTCTTTCCACTTTACTTAGAGCCACACTCGGAAGAAACTTAAAAACATGGGTTCATTGTCTACCATTTGTTTTGTTCGCCTATAATCATGCCAGGCACTCTACTACTAATCTTTCTCCCTTTGAGATTGTCTATGGTTTCAGGCCCTTAACACCGGTTGATTTAACTCCTATCCCACACACCGAACAAGTCAATGTCGATGGCAAGAACCGAGGCGAATTCATAAAGAAACTACATGAACAAGTGCAAGATAAGATTCTCAAGAAGAATGAGAAGATTAAAGCACAAAGGGACAAAGGACGCCAACAAGTCATCTTTGAGCCCGGAGAGTGGGTATAGATTCACATGCGACCAGAGAGGTTTCCTCGGAAGAGAAGTTCTAAACTAGCACCTCGAGGCGATGGACTATTCAAAGTTCTTGAAAGAATCAACGACAACGCCTACAAGCTGGAGCTTCCAGGTGAGTTCAACATTTCACATAGCTTTAATGTTGCTGACCTTTCACCTTATGTCTCGAGATGAACAAGTTTTGAGGACAAAACCTTTTCAAGAGGGTGAGTATGATCGCGGACATCAATCCAGTGACTGAACCATCTGACGAAGACACACGTGAGGAATGTACTGAGGTAACAAAGACTCACGAAAAGACTCAGGAAGGTCCAATAACCCGAGCAAAAGCCAAGGAGTTGAGTATAGGACCACACAACAAGCATGGAGCGAATCAAGTGCATCAATTGGAGGACGATCATGCCATCAATATTCCAGAAGTAGCTTGACCTATCACAAGAGCTAGGAGGGATAAGCTAAGGGGAGAATTCAACGTATCAATACAAGCTCTGCTCGACACAAATGAAGATGTCCCGGACAACGGACCAGCGATGACTTCTCGGCCAAGTCAGGTACGATTTGTGTTTAATTATTTTTGTCTCCTTGCAGGTGAAATGGCCTCGGCCTAGTGGCTCTATCCGACCCCTATTGAGTCTAGTTCGAGTCCCAGTAGAGTCTTTTAGTTTATTTTATTTTATTTCCTTTTATTTTGTGTCTGTAACTGCACTTTCCTTATAAGGGAACTGCTTGTAGTTCTCATTGAAAGTGTGTGTCATTCGAGTCTTTTATTTTTACAAGTCCTATTGTTTTGAGTCGCAACCCTAGGGTTATAGCCGACCGGACTAATTATAAAGTCCCTGGCCGTGTATCTTTGTTTTTCACCCTACATCAATAAAGAACCCGAATTCTCTTGAAAGTTGCTGAAACTTTGTCTCAGATCTTGTCTTTGTGTGTGATTCACAAAGCCACGATTTCTCAAGCTGTATCAAGGAGTCTCTCATCCTCCTTGTGGTGCTTATCAATCCATCATCACGTCCTCACAACTGGTTTCACAAGAGGAGCTTCGAGCTGCTTGTCTAACCTTCCACTTCACCGGTTTGCGAGTTGTTTGCGGAGAAGGAGCTTCGAGCTAGCTTTGTTTTCACCTCAGATCCGGACCATAAGACTTGTATAACGAGTCTTATATCATTGGTATCAGAGCCTAACAAGCTCCTATCCCAGGTTGTTTTTTTTTCAATCTTAGTTTCTTTTTTTTTTCGGTTTCTAGATTTTCCAGCTTTTACATCTGTCTTGTCCGATTTTTATAAAATCAACAAAAACTCAAAAAAATATTTCGTCTTTTGTTTTAGCTTCTTAAAACATACAAAAAATCATAAAAATTGTCGTTTTCAAATTAGGAGTTCATTTAGTATTTTTTGTTCATCAAAACTTAAGCTGCAGAAATTTTCTGTTTCTTAGTTTTTCAATTTCGTCTGCTTCAGTGTTTCAATTTTATAAACTCCAAAAAAATTCATAAAAATATTTCGTCTTTTGGTTTTGCTTCTTTAAACTCTTCAGAAAATATAAAAATTGTTATTTTGATTTTTGGACATCGTTTCGTATTTTTCCCATATCGAAACCTAAACTGCGATTTCCTTTGCTGTTTAACTGTTTGTTTGAGAAGATTTGATTCTTGTGTTGATTCTTTTTGCTAGGAAAATTTACATTATCCTTAGCACTTTGAATTCAACTCGTATTGGAGTACAGTATGGCTGACGGAGGTCTTGAACGTCAACAAGATATGATGGAACTTTTACAAGCAATGAGAGCCGACATGAGAACTATGAACCAACGCATTGCTGAAAATCACCAAGAGCTTGGCAATCGCCTCAACAACTTGGAACGACCTCAACAACACCCAGAAGGACCCAACTTACGAGCCCCAGGAATCCAACAGCACCTGCCTCGCCCTGAACTTGAAGAGGAAGTTCTTTCAGAATCCGATGGAGACTCACTCGACACCCTAGCTCGACAACAACGTCGAGTTGATCCTCTTCGGAGACACCGCCAAAGAGAAGTAGAACCTAGAGAAACTAATCACGATATAAAGCTAACTCCACCATCTTTTGCAGGTAAAACAGATCCTGAAGCTTACTTGGATTGGGAAAGGAGGCTGGAGTACATCTTTGAGTGTTATGGATACCGAGAGAACAAAAGGGTGGCTGTAGCTGCGGCACAACTCACAGGAAATGCCCTAGCATGGTGGGACAGAACGGTAGCTGAACGGAGACGACTTCACTTTGGAGCTGTCAACAATTGGCCCGACATGAAGTACCTAATGAGGTTAAGGTATGTCCCAGAGCATTTTCATCGAGACTTACAAAAGCGCTTCCGTAAGTTAACACAGGGAACAAGAAGCGTAGAGGATTATTTTGAGGAGTTTGAAAAGCTAATGAACTCTCTGGAGTTGGAGGAATCAGAGGAGGCTATGATGGCTCAATTCATTGATGGATTACAAGATAGGATTCAGCGAAAGGTTGAGCGCCAAGTACAAGAGCTTACATGAACTCCTCCACCTATCCGTCCAAGTAGAACAGCAGATTAAGCACAAGAACAACAGCAACACCCGCCCAGAAATGTACCATCTACATGGAGAAATGATGTGACCAAAGTACAAGACAAGGGAAAGGCTGTTGAGATAGATTCACGGTTCAAATCAAGAACATCCGAACCACAAAGGAGTTTCCGTGATGAACAAGGTAAGTCTTCCAACCAATTTAATCGCATCTCATGACATTACTTGTTTTAAGTGTGAGGGGAGAGGACAGATAGCAGGGGATGGTCCAAACCGGAGAGTAAGGATCATCACCAACACGGTAGACTACGAGTCGCGAGATGAGGCTGGAGACGAGCCTGAAGAGCACGGGGAAGACGTCGAGTATCCAGATACCGGGAATCACTCATGATACGACGAGTTCTCAATGTTCAAGTAGGACCTGAGGAAACCGCACAAAGAGAAAATCTCTTTCATACACGATGCACCATCAACGGCAAGGTTTGCAATTTAATTATAGATGGTGGTTCTTGTACTAACGTGGCCAGCAAGATTCTTGTTGAGAAATTAGGTCTCGTGAAAACCAAGCATCCACGCCCATACAAGCTTAGGTGGCTCAATGACAAGGCCGAGATGAAGGTCTCTGAACAGGTAACGGTTCCATTTAGTATTGGTAAATATGTTGATCAAGTTACTTGTGACGTAGTGCCCATGCAAGCTGGACACCTCCTCCTAGGGAGGCCGTGGCAATTCGACCGAGAAACTCAACATGATGGACGTACTAACCAATACTCAGTGACACACCAAAACCGTAAGTTCACTCTTGCACCCCTCAGTCCATCACAAGTTCATGCACTTCACTTAAAAATGGCTAAGGACGGAGAGGTAAGTACATCGAACCTTTATATAAGCTACGGATCAGTTGGTAAGTCCCTTGGTACCAAGGGCGCCCTCCTACTAATGTTCTACCAAGAGTGTCTAAGTGCAGATGCAAGTGACCTAGATATTCCCGAAGAAGTTCAACCCTTAATCCAGAATTACTTGGACGTATTTCCCGAAGAACTACCACCCGGACTACCGCCACTTAGAGGGATAGAACATCAGATCGATTTGGTTCCGGGAACAGCTCTGCCGAACATACCCGCTTATAGGATGAATCCGGAGGAAAGCAAGGAGCTGGAGAAACAAATCAGTGACTTACTAGACCAAGGTTATATCCGAGAAAGTCTTAGCCCATGTGCTGTGCCCGTTCTGCTCTTACCAAAGAAAGGAGGCACTTGGAGAATGTGTGTAGACTGTCGTGCCATCAACAATATAACCATCAAGTACCGACACCCTATTCCGCGTCTCGACATGGTGCAGAACAATGCAAGGGCGTCATCCACGCGACCTAGCTCACAAAGGGCTTTAATGATGTGGCTTAGGGAACTGTAGGGGGGCTTTATATCCAACTCGTTGTAAAGGTGATGGAACAGATCCAAGGCCTCTCTGTATCTTTTCGCCTCGCACATGGTGCCGATGATTCTTTGGCAGGTTTTAACGGTTGAGTCGCAGTACTTTTTGCTATATGCCAAACGCACATACTCCGCCGCCGTGTCAAGGTCTCTCTGGTAAATTAGTTGATTGACAGTCCAGTATAGCTGCATCGGACGGCGATCGGCGTTGGACATCAAGTCCAACCGTGGGGCTGAGCGGGAGAGAAGATCTCTCGGAATGGGGTAGCGGTACGAGACGGCGGGGGAGAAACATGCCATCCAAAATAGACATCCCGATAAAAAAAACTCTACTATTAATCGAAGAAGAGAGGCAGAAAAAATTACGAGCAGTTTAAGCCGTATTCGAATATTTACGAAAAATGCCATTATCTTTTACTTATGAAAAAAAAATCTGGGCAATTTTGCCAATTAACCAAGGCATTTAAGCCAACCCAAGCCAACCTTTTTGGCCGACCCGTTTCAAAGGATGTGGATTTTTTTTTTCGTCTTCTCCGACTCTTAAAATATTGAGGGTTTTTGCGGAGGATTTTTTCTTTTCAAGAAGAAAAGGTACAAACGGCGAAGAAGACAAACACGAAGAATCAATCATGGAGAAGATAGCTGAGAACTGTAGTGATCCATCAAAATTACTTCAGAACTGTCGATTCTGCTCGAGGTTACGGTTTCCGTCCTGCTTCCGGTTTCCACGAGATTACTGAAGAGATTCAGCAACAAAGAACGAATTGAAGAGATGCCGTCAGTGTATAGAAGAAGAGCTTCATTTCAACAAGAGACAAGCGAAGAAAGCTTCAAATGATGACATTAGGTCAGAAATAGCAAACCCAGTCGCGTCTCTGGTGGTAGATTCTTAGTTTACTAAAGTATTTCCTCTGTTAAAAAGCTTATGAATTGACCAATGATTTCAATTATTTGTTTTGAGATGCATAATTCTTATTTCTTTCATTCGCCATTTTCAAGGTACGCAAAACATTCCTGGAAAAGATTTATTGTCGGCACATTTGGAGCCAGATACAATTCAGCTCTTGACATGACAGTGAAGGTAAAACAGTTACCGGCAAAAACAATTACCTAAACTCTCTCATCTTCTGATTCAACCCCTTCAATGTCTCATTACATGCCTTCATGTTCTTTACTGCTTTTGTCTCCGAGGTGATAAAAATGAGAGAGAGTCTACAGTTGTGTATTTAGCGACTTACTTGCTTCCCTAGAACAAGTTCCTTCCATGGTTCCTGTGGAGAAATACCTCTAACCATTGTATTATTAACTTGATGCGGACATCAATCCAGTGACTGAACCATCTGACGAAGACACACGTGAGGAACGTACTGAGGTAACAAAGACTCAAGAAAAGACTCAGGAAGGTCCAATAACCCGAGCAAAAGCCAAGGAGTTGAGTATAGGACCACACAACAAGCATGGAGCGAATCAAGTGCATCAATTGGAGGACGATCATGCCATCAATATTCCAGAAGTAGCTTGACCTATCACAAGAGCTAGGAGGGATAAGCTAAGGGGAGAATTCAACGTATCAATACAAGCTCTGCTCGACACAAATGAAGATGTCCCGGACAACGGACCAGCGATGACTTCTCGGCCAAGTCAGGTATGATTTGTGTTTAATTATTTTTGTCTCCTTGCAGGTGAAATGGCCTCGGCCTAGTGGCTCTATCCGACCCCTATTGAGTCTAGTTCGAGTCCCAGTAGAGTCTTTTAGTTTATTTTATTTTATTTCATTTTATTTTGTGTCTGTAACTGCACTTTCCTTATAAGGGAACTGCTTGTAGTTCTCATTGAAAGTGTGTGTCATTCGAGTCTTTTATTTTTACAAGTCCTATTGTTTTGAGTCGCAACCCTAGGGTTGTAGCCGACCGGACTAATTATAAAGTCCCTGGCCGTGTATCTTTGTTTTTCACCCTACATCAATAAAGAACCCGAATTCTCTTGAAAGTTGCTGAAACTTTGTCTCAGATCTTGTCTTTGTGTGTGATTCACAAAGCCACGATTTCTCAAGCTGTATCAAGGAGTCTCTCATCCTCCTTGTGGTGCTTATCAATCCATCATCACGTCC
Source organism: Cardamine occulta (assembly GCA_028015245.1). NCBI lineage: Eukaryota > Viridiplantae > Streptophyta > Magnoliopsida > Brassicales > Brassicaceae > Cardamine > Cardamine occulta. The sequence continues at coordinate 8,562,298 of CM051368.1, forward strand.
TCACAACTGGTTTCACAAGAGGAGCTTCGAGCTGCTTGTCTAACCTTCCACTTCACCGGTTTGCGAGTTGTTTGCGGAGAAAGAGCTTCGAGCTAGCTTTGTTTTCACCTCAGATCCGGACCATAAGACTTGTATAACGAGTCTTATATCATAACTTTTTGTTGTTAATAAGCTTAGTTGTTATTCTAAAGGTATTCTATTTTTTACTCTTTGCAGACAAGTGATGCTACTAAGGTAGTTGTAGCCACTCTTGAGTTTTGGCGTTGCTGGAAAAATAATGAACGAGAAAATGCAGAAGGGTTACAAATTATCTGGAGCAGAGTTCTTATGTTATTGTTATGGCTGCAGATTCAATCAGAGACCTAAATGTATTTTTTTTATTTATTTCTCTCTTTAGCTATCCAACATAAACTGGTACCTTCCCTTATAAAGTTGTGATGTGCATCGACTTAATTGAAACAGAGTTAAACTTGACAAAACATTTCCATTTTCTCAGTCCTTTTTGCAATGCTTACTAAATTTTGTTTGTCCTCTTCACACAGATTGCAGAATCAAGAAAAATATATGCTACTCAGAGAGAAGAAGAAGTGAATCTATTAGAGGGATCAGTTGAGAAACTTGAGTATACTATCAATGTACTTGAAAACAAGGTTAGAACTAATCAAGGGTGAAGTAAGCTCAAGACCGTGGTTGCAAAGGGAGGAGCTGGAGATGGAGCTTCATACCATACACCAGCATATGGAAAGTGCTAGAAATGCTGATAGAGAAATGAAAAGGTTAGAAAAAATCCAGCCAACTAAACTCAATCTTCTTGGTGATTTATTGTTATTGGATAGTGGATACAATGATAAAACAAAAACTTCTTAAAGGATTCTTTTATTGTGTGTTTTTGGTTTACTTAATGTCTCATTGATCTGTTTTTTTGAGAGTCGATGCTGCTTGGCGATCGACGATACACCTTCTACTTCTGGCGAGTAATTTTGTTTTGTTTGCATTGACGAAGAAGTGGAGATTCTCATCGAGTTTTTCAGATTATTAGGATTGCTTTGTCTTCGATTATCAGAATCAGAGGTGAATTTTCTGAACATTGATAAGAAAGCTAGGATTCTAATTGAGGTTTTCAGATTATTAGGATTGTTTCGTAATTTACCGCAAAATCGACGGAATTTCTAACGGAATATAAATCCGTTGGAAAATTCCGACGGATTTGCGACGTATTTCCGATAGACATGAAAATTGACGATTCTGTCGGAAATCAGTCGGAAATCAGTTTGAAATTTCTGATGGATTAATTTCCGTCAGAAAATTTCCGACGGATTTTCGACTGACACACCTAGTTACATCGGAAATCCATCGGACAATTTCCGACGGATTCCCGACAGATTCCTGACAGATATCCGATGGATTTCTGATGGATTTCTGACGGATTTCTGACGGAATTTGTTTTTCGGCTTGTCTAGTCATATGTCAGACTAAACCTTAGAACGAGACACGTGAAACCACAAACCCGTCGGAAATCCATCAAGAATTTCCAATGGATTTCAGACGGTTTTGTGGTTTTGTGGTTTCGTGGTCTTTTACGTTCCGTTTAACTTGAAATATGTTTGTAGTATGTTATGTTACTCATTTCAATCATAAAATAGTACCAAAAACCTTGTTATATATCATATATACCAAAATTAAAAAAATTCATACAATCATGTTTACATGTTAGACAATGATACATATACTTAAGCGATGATTTATAAACATAACAAATAAAATTTTCTAATTTTGGTATATTTAATATGTAACAAGGTATTTGTTATCATTGAAATGAGTAACAAATCATATTACAAACATATTTCAAGAGAAACGGATAGTAAACGACCACGAAACCACAAAACCGTCGGAAATCCGTCGGAAATTCATGACGGATTTCCGACGGATACTATATCAAATGTGTTAAATATGTTGCATATGAGTTTAATTATATTTCCGACGGAAAATGAAAATTTGACCGCCTAAGTTGCCCGCGTGAATTAAATTTGTTTAAATGTTTTGCTATCCATCGGAAAATTCTGACGGATTTTTGACGGATAGCAAAAATATAGGCGCGAATGTTCCAAATATTTTCAAAAAACACCGGCAAATATTAATTTATTCGCCAGTTCCGACGGATATATTCGTCGGAATTTTGTTTTTATATATCACTTCTTCTTCTCAGCGAATTCATTTCTCATTATGTGTATATATTTTTAGTTTTAACTATAAAATTTACAAAATATTTAGTGTTCAAAAATATATTTTTAATAAAAATCCCAAAAAAAAATTTAAGGATCGAAAATTTTTTTTTTGCCCTAGGGCCCAGAAAAATATTGAGCCGGCCCTGTTCAAAGAGGGTCTTCACTGAAAAAAGAAACATATTCACTGCAAGAAAATGTTTTTTGTTTTTGTTTTTGTAATTGTGTGCAGCAATACACAGCTGAGAATCTTTTGCTTTTGTTATGCTGTATATCAAGAACCTTGCCAAAGACCTCCGGCTTGGAAGAGACGTACACGACAAGCAACTGGAACACAAAGTCAGACGGCACGTTCACAACTAGCTCATGGTGGAAAAGAGGGCAGTAAGAGGAAGGAGGTGGAAAGAGAGGTGACAGTTTCGAAAAATAAATCACCAAGAGGGTTAGAAAATATGGTGGCTTCCGCTTTGAAGCCGCTGTCGCCCCAATGAGCATACAGTTCATCATTTACGGGAATTGCGTAGGAAGCATTTTCCGGATTTTATGTTTTTAATGGAAACTAAGCAAAAGTTAGCATATGTTACTAGTTTGAAAGATTCACTTGGTTACGATAAGTTGTTTACAGTGGAGCCACTTGGTCTAAGTGGTGGTTTAGCTATTTTTTGGAAGGAATGTTATGAGGTTGAGGTTTTATCGGCGTGTAACAGAATTATCGATTTTAAAGTCAAGCTGGGATCGATGAATTTCTTTATGTCCTTTGTTTACGGTGATCCGGTCCGCGCTAATCAGAACCAAGTCTGGGAACGTTTAGCAAATATTGGAGTTACACCAAACGAAGCATGGTTCCTTGTTGGTGACTTTAACGAGTTATTAGAAAAGTCTGAAAAGAGAGGAGGACCGGAACGACACGAATCAACTTTCTGGGATTTCAGGAATATGGTGACTAATTGTAAACTTAGAGGAATCCAAAGTACCGGAAATTGGTTCTCATGGGGAGGGTGGCGAGACAAGATATGGATTCAGTGTAGGCTGGACCGAAGCTTCGGAAATGATAGTTGGTTTAGATTGTTTCCCAGGTACATATGGAGTACTTTGAAATGTGGGCTTCCGACCATAGGCCAATTCTGCTTCGGTTTGGTTTAAGGGGTAAGTAAAGAGGCAGATGAAGCTTTTGCTTTGATAGCAGGTGGGTGAAGAAACAGGGACTCTCAGAGACAGTCACAAGAGGTTGGAAAGGGGAAGACGAAAGGGAGAGAATTTCGCTAATGGAGCGAATTAAGAGATGCCAAAAAGAGATAGCTAGCTGGAAAAAAGAAGCTAACACTAATGCAAATTCGATGATAGAAAATGTAAAGAATCAGCTACAACTAGAAATTGGGAAACTTTCTCCAGATTCTAATACACTTCAACGCTTGAAACACAAGTTGAGAGAAGCCCAACAAGACGAGGAGTTATATTGGAGACAAAGGAGTCGGGAGCAATGGCTAGATGCGGGAGATAAGAACACTAAGTATTTTCATAATTGTGTGAAGAGTAGAAAGGCTCGAAACAGAGTGCAAATCTTGGTGGATAAACATGGCACAGAGCAGTTTACGGAAGGTTCTAAAGGGAATGTGGCAGTGGAGTACTTTAGGGAGATGTTTACAAGTACAGACCCGGGAAACATGGAAGGATTACTTGATGGGATGGAAACGAAAGTCACTTCGACAATGAATGAACAATTAACAGCGCCAGTGACAGAACTGGAAGTGAAGCAAGCAATGTTTGGTATCAATCCAAATAAATGCCCAGGAGCAGACGGGTTAACTGGTAGCTTTTACCAAAAGTTCTGGGGTACAGTTGGGGATGATGTGACGAAGGAGGTACAAGAATTTTTTCACACCTCTGTTTTTCCCTCGAGTGGAATTACACCCAGATTTGTCTTATACCAAAGGTCAAAAACTCAACAAAAATGGCGGAGATGAGGCCCATTAGTCTATGCTCAGTCCATTATAAGATAATATCGAAGATACTTTGCTCACGATTAAGGAAGATATTGCCGGATATAATATCTGAAACTCAAGGAGCATTTGTGGCGGGACGTCTTATATCAGACAATATTCTCATTGCACATGAGATGGTGCATGCTTTGAGAACAAATGATGCGATGGCAGCTGAATATGTGGCAGTTAAGACAGATATGTCAAAAGCGTATGATAGAGTGGAATGGAGTTTCTTACACAAGTTAATGTTTAAAATGGGTTTCGATGAGAAGTGGATACAATGGATCATGCATTGTGTGAGCACTGTAACTTATATAGTGATAATAAATGAAGAATCGCATGGTTTCATTAAGCCGGAATGCGGAATAAGACAAGGAGACCCGCTCTCGCCATTTATTTTCATTTTATGTGCAGAGGCATTAGTGAACATATTGAACAGATCAGCTGCACTAAAGAGCCTAAGCGTAGTACGAGCAGCACACAAAGGTCCACAAGTGCACCATCTTCTCTTCCCGGACGACTCACTCCTCTTATGCAAAGCAACACGGAAGGAAAGTTTGGAACTTAAAGCATGTTTATCAAAATAAGGGGAAGCATCAGGGCAAGTAATTAATTATCAAAAATCCTCTATTATTTTTGGATCGAAGGTGGAAGAGAGGCTCAAAGAAACGGTGAAAGAGACATTAGGTATTAACAAAGAAGGGGGAGAAGGTACATACTTGGGATTACCAGAATGTTTTCAAGGATCTAAAAGAGAACTGTTGAACTTTATTAAGGAAAAGCTACAGTCCCGGCTCCACGGCTGGTTCGCCAAGTCTTTATCCCAAGGTGGTAAGGAAGTATTAATAAAATCTGTGGCAATGTCATTACCGGTATATGCGATGTCTTGTTTCAAGTTAACGCAAGAAACTTGCAAGAAGATAACAGCAGCTATGACGGAATTCTGGTGGAGTAGTGGCAAGGAGAAGAAAAAAATCCCATGGGTAGCATGGAAGAAGCTCTGTCGAAGAAAGGAAGAGGGAGGACTTGGGTTTCAAGATATAGGAAGATTTAATCAGGCTCTGCTGTGCAAACAAGCGTGGAGAATTTATGATAAGCCACAATCATTACTTTCTAAGATTCTCAAACATCTGTATTTTAGAAGATCGAATATTTTGGAGTGCGGCAAAGGAAAAAGACCTTCTTATGGTTGGAGAAGCATTTTGTTTGGACGAGATTTGCTGGTACAAGGGATGTTAAGAATCATAGGGAATGGGAGGAACACTAGGGTCTGGGCTGACAAATGGCTAATGGATGGCACGCCACGAACCCCGATAAGTTCACCAGGGATAATTGATTTGATGATTACTGTGTCGGAGCTATGGGATTTTACCCTGCAAAGGTGGAAAGAAGATATGATAAGACATATGTTTACGGAACAGGATGCCGCCATAATACGTCAGCTCAAAGTAAAGGAAACTCTAGAAGACAATTATGTGTGGGGCTTGTCAAAAACGGGAGTATACAACACACAAAGTGGGTATATGTTGGCTGATAAACTAAGGTGTACACAAGATGACCCAGTCCAGCAGCTAACATCGATTGAGAAAAGACTATGGGCAAAATTATGGAAAGTGAAAACAACGCCAAAGGTTAGAAACTTTCTATGGAGGGCTGCTTTGGAGCGCCATGTGAAGGATAGGCTACAAACAAGAGGTATACAAGTTGATCCTATGTGTGTAGCATGTGGTAGAGAACACGAAACAATATGCCACGTCTTATTTAACTGTCCGACAGCAACACAAATGTGGATGAGTGCTGGTGTACCAACTCCAAGTCGAGGATGGTTAAGAACCTCAATTTTAAACAATTTACACCATCTAGTAACAGTGTGTGACAACAGCAATGTGGCTGATCATATAAAACAACCTATACCATGGATATTATGGTATGTGTGGAAAGCACGAAACTCCCTGGTTTTTGAAAGAACTAGACTGGAGCCTGTAGATCTAATCAAGAAAGCCCAAGATGAGGCGAATTTATGGCATGCAATCAATGAGAAGAAAGAAGACTATCAATCAGATAATGGCGAGACTATGGGAAGATCACGGAACTGGAAACCACCACCGGAAGGCTGGGTTAAATGTAATATTGGTTGCTCTTGGGTTCACCCTAGAAGAAACAGTGGCACAGGCTGGATCACAAGGGATTTCAAAGGGGGTACTCTCTTTCATAGCCGCAGGTTCTTCTCCATGGCATCATCCTTTATGGAAGCATGCTTGTTAATTATCCTATGGGCAGTGGAATGTTTAGGGGATCTAAAGCAAAGTAAGGTGAGTTTTGAGATATCTTCGGAGGATGTAAGTGACGCTATAAAACGACCAAGGGACTGGCCATTATTTAGAAATATGCTGGCAGATAACCACAAAGGGCTGAGGAGATTTACGAATTGGCAAATACATGACGTACTGGAAGAGAGTAACAAATGTGCATCGAAGATTGCAAGAAGTGTGACGGAAAAACATCGATATCAATCATATGTCGCGCAAGGAGGTCCGCAATGGCTTCAATCCATTCTGCAAGCAGAGGCGGTACACACATTGTAACAGATAGAAGGGCAACAATAAGAGAAGCGGCCTGCTATACTTGGCATCAAGTTTGACCTTTTTTAGAGCAACGACCTGATGGTTTTTTAAATCAAAGGAAGAGCTACTGCTCTGACTTAAGGGTTGTATCTATTTCCTGTTTTTCAGACTTCAGTCGAGATCTCTCTGCTTCATCTTTTTATAGAAAAGTTTAATTTGAGGAAAAAAAAAGAACCTTGCCAAAGATGTTATTATTGATAATTTCTATTGCATATTTGGTAAGATGTAGCTTTGTTAATCAAATAAAGAATCTAGAGTCATTAATTTACGAGTGGTTATGTAACACCCTATTCGTAAAATCTGCCCTAACAATGGTGTTAACCGGTAAACCTCAAAACTTTTCTCGATAATTTTCTAAGTCTCAAACGAGGTTTCCGGATTTCCTCAAATTCAAAGTTTATATGCACAGCGGAACTACAACACTTAAGTCATGCAAGCGAGTCTCAAAATTCCTCAAATAAATTCCATTCAACTAACCAAATCTTAACAAAAGAATTCCTCAATAATTCAATAACTCAAATATCTCAAATACTCGCTAACATGGTTCTTAAGCAACTAAACATCAAACTCAAAGCACAAAATAATAAAATCAACTAAACTCAAACTCCCAATAAAACCATCCGTCCCATCCAACGCCTCCAGGTCCCGCGAGATCCTCCATAATCTTTATTACCTGCATCAACGAGTGGATGCGTAAACAACAAAAGTTGCCTAGTGAAGCGATCGTCCCGTCTAACCAGGTTTTAGTGTCAAGACAATTCAATATATGTTCATGATTAATCAAGTTAAGTCAATGTAAAGCAACGGTTCCCTCAAACGCATATGCCGAAGCACATACAACACAACAAATGGAACCAAACTGTCAAGACATCAAACGCAATACCCTTAACATAAAAAAGACAACCAACACAACCAAATCACCACAAACACAAACCACAGTCACGCACTCACAAGTACTCAAAAGCACTCACAAACACAAAATGTGGTCACAACCCACAGTCACGCACTCACCTTAATATCTCAGAAAGCTTTTGATTAACCTACAGACACATAAAATCAATCAATACAAATATCTAACCAAAAGCCCAACAAAATGCATACTCACAACTAAGACAAAAACCCTTACCGGTTCAGGTCCGCATGAGCTATGCTAACCAAATTCCCAAATTACTCAAGCTTCTCGAAGATCTTTGCCACAGAACCACTAACCATCTTAAATAACCCAAAACTATTGGACCAGAACACTGGATTTACGATGAGATTCGCTCACCAATCGACGAACTCTCGGACGAACGGTAAAGCTCTAAGGGTTCACAAACAACTCCTCAAATAGATCGACAACTGGCAGATTTTCCATGATAGATCAACATTAATACCTTAATAACAAGATCTGATCGAAACAGAATCACAAAAATCACAAAAGAATCGCTTACCCCTTCACGAACCTTGATTTTCGGCCAAATTCTCCAAAACACGAAGCTCTAGGGTTCTTAGCTCTGGCTGGGCAAACTCTTTGTGTTATGGGACTCTAAAACCCTCAAAACTCTTATACTAATCGTCCCTTAAGTTTAATCCATGAATTGGACCTCAGACCTTAAGAAAAACCCAATAAAAACTCACAAATAATGGCCCATCTTCATAATACGACTCGGCCCTTCACACCACTGCCTTATTCCATACTTAGAATATATTTCACGAGTTTGGGACTTGACAAAAATCGATTTGACTGAACCAATCAAATTTGGGTCACAAACTGCCTTAATCCGTATATCCGGTTCCATAACCAACCCAAAATATCAAAATCTCTTTAAACCGATTCCAGCTTGTTCGATTGTCATTAATTCCCAAAATATTAGGATTGATTGAAACAGAAATTGATTTGACCGAGCCAATTGGTCCAAGCCCAATAATTCAACCTTGACTTCCCCAGCCTGAGCCGACCATTTTCATTTTTCGGACAAAACTTGTCCTAAATCCGACCAAACCTGTCCGGATCCGACTAGAATTGTCCGAACATGACCAAACCTCATTTTCCGACCATACTTGTCCATTTCCAGACCAAACTTCAATTTCTGACCAACATTTCCATTAATCCGACCAAACATCTTTTTTTTCCAAACACATGTTTTCCCGAACACACATGTTCGAATAACAAAACCTCGGAATTTCTCGACTGACCGTAAGATTGCCCGTACCAAGACTCTATTGCCCGGAACACGGGTGTTACAATTCTCCCCCACCTCAATTGGATTCGTCCTCGGATCCATTGTCTTTCTTGGTTTTTACTTGCTTACGAAACCACTTCTTAAAATGGACTTTCATAACCTCTTCCAATTCCCACGTGACTTCCTCCTCTCCGTCACGATCCCAAACAACATTCAACATCCTAATGGACTTTTTCTTTACAACCTTTTTCTTTTTGCCTATCACCTTGACCGGCCTGCCTGCAATACTCATATTCGGCAGTAAGTCCGAAGGTACACTAGGCAAAACTGTGTCCCAAAATATCAAAATCTCCTTAAACCGATTCTAGCTTGTTCGATTGTCATTAATTCCCAAAATATTAGGATTGATCGAAACACAAATTGATTCGACCGAGCCAATTGGTCCAAGCCCAATAATTCAACCATGACTTCCCCAGCTTGAGCCGACCATTTTTATTTTTCGGAAAAAACTTGTCCTAAATCCGTCCAAACCTGTCCGGATCCGACCAGAATTGTCCGAACATGACCAAACCTCATTTTCCGACCATACTTGTCCATTTCCAGACCATACTTGTCCATTTCCAGACCAAACTTCAATTTTTGACCAACATTTCCATTAATCCGACCAAACATGTTTTTTTTCCAAACACATGTTTTCCCGAACACACATGTCCGAAAGACATAATCTGTCCTAATAACAAAACCTCGGAATTTCTCGACTGACTGTAAGATTGCCCGTACCAAGACTCCATTGCCCGAAACACGGGTGTTACAATTCTCCCCCACCTCAATTGGATTCGTCCTCGGATCCATTGTCTTTCTTGGTTTTTACTTGCTTACGAAACCACTTCTTAAAATGGAATTTCATAACCTCTTCCGGTTCCCACGTGACTTCCTCCTCTCCGTCACGATCCCAAACAACATTCAACATCCTAATGGACTTTTTCTTTACAACCTTTTTCTTTTTGCCTATCACCTTGACCGGCCTGCCTGCAATACTCATATTCGGCTGTATGTCCGAAGGTACACTAGGCAAAACTGTGTCCCAAAATATCAAAATCTCCTTAAACCGATTCCAGCTTGTTCAATTGTCATTAATTCCCAAAATATTAGGATTGATCGAAACAGAAATTGATTTGACCGAGCCAATTGGTCCAAGCCCAATAATTCAACCCTGATTTCCCCAGCCTGAGCCGACCATTTTCATTTTTTGGACAAAACTTGTCCTAAATCCGACCAAACCTATCCGGATCCGACCAGAATTGTCCGAACATGACCAAACCTCATTTTTCGACCATACTTGTCCATTTCCAGACCATTCTTGTCCATTTCCAGACCAAACTTCAATTTCTGACCAACATTTCCATTAATCCGACCAAACATGTTTTTTTTCCAAACACATGTTTTCCCGAACACAGATGTCCGGAAGACCTAATCTGTCCGAATAACAAAACCTCATAGTTTCTCGACTGACCGTAAGATTGCCCGTACCGAGACTTCATTGCCCGGAACACGGGTGTTACAATTCTCCCCCACCTCAATTGGATTCGTCCTCGGATCCATTGTCTTTCTTGGTTTTTACTTGCTTACGAAACCACTTCTTAAAATGGACTTTCATAACCTCTTCCGGTTCCCACGTGACTTCCTCCTCTCCATCACGATCCCAAACAACATTCAACATCCTAATGGACTTTTTCTTTACAACCTTTTTCTTTTTGCCTATCACCTTGACCGGCCTGCCTGCAATACTCATATTCGGCTGTAAGTCCGAAGGTACACTAGGCAAAACTGTGTCCCTAGAGGTTATGCCCTTCTTTAGCATAGAAACATGAAACACTTTATGAAATGCAAACATTGCCGGAGGCAATTCCAACTTATAGGCTACCGGTCCGATCCTTTCCAGAATCTTATACGGTCCTATATACCTCGGTGACAACTTAGAACTCATCAATGCCAGATTTTTTCCCTTATATGTGATCATCTTTAGATACACTAGATACACAACCATAAAGAACATTTGAAGAAGAAACCTTTTGATTTTAGACAGTTTTTAATATGTTTTTAGCTTGTTGAAAGTTCTTCTAAAAATTTAGAATAGGTAATTTAAAATTTATAATACGTATTCTATGACTTATTCATGTTCTAAAAATTTTAGAATACGTATTATATGACTTGTTCATGTTCTGAAAAATTTAAAATCTAAATTTTAGAATACATATTCTAAAATATTTAGAATACATATTCTAAAATATTTAGAATACATATTCTAAAATATTTAGAATATGTATTCTATGACTTGTTCATGTTCTAAAAAAATTAGAATATGTATTCTAAATTTTAGGATTTGTATTCTATGGATTGCTCTTGTTCTACAACATTTAGAATACTCATTCTATTTTTTTAGAAATTTTGTTTAAGATACAAACTGAATCTAAAAATAAGGAAAGTCAATATATATATATTTTTAAATCGTCGATATTATGTAAATAATAGATATATTATTTAAAAATTAAACCCTAGCGTTAGTAGTTTCTAAATATTTCTACGCTCCTTTTCTTCTTTCTCTTAGTTCTAGGGCTTCTTCTTTCTCTAATTTCCATGATTTTTTGTTATTACTTTTGATTATGCTGCAAATCTATGTGATGTGTGGTGTATGGAGATTGTTGGACAGCAAAGAGTGGAGATTGATTGTTGATGAGAAAAAACGTGGGAGATTACTTAGTTTGCAATCAAGTATATCTCTTGAAGAGTTGAAATTGATGGTTTTAGAAGATTATGGAATAGAAGATAGTATGGTTGATGTGGAATTCAGCCCTGAACCCTGAACCCTGAACCCTGAACCCTGAACCCTGAACCCTGAACCCTGAACCCTGAACCCTGAACCCTGAACCCTGAACCCTGAACCCTGAACCCTGAACCCTGAACCCTGAACCCTGAACCCTGAACCCTAAATTCTGAATCCTGAACCCTGAATACTGATCCCTGAATACTGAACCCTGAATACTGAACCCTAAACCCTGAATCCTGAACCCTAAAACTTGAATCCTGAACCCTAAAACCCTAAAGCCTAAAACCCTAAAACCTAAACCATAAAACCCTAAACCCTAAACCAACAAGTAGTATGAATTGTTGGTTTTAAGTTTTAGATGCATATAAATCAAAACAAACCACTAACAATTAACAACTGACATCTATATTCATACTACTTGTCAAAATTTAAAATCAACAATTCCGTAAGGCAGCTGAAAAGATTTTTAATTGGGCTTTAAATAAAAACAAAAGAAGATCCATAACCCAAACTTTAATAGTCCAATCCATAAACAACTGAAATCTATTATTCATAAACCAACAATTCCATGAGGACTCAAACTACAACATGCCCAACTAAAAGAACAAAATACCCATCTTATAAAATCATCAAAGCCACTTGAGGAATAAGACACCAATACTGTATGTATGATAAGGCTGTGGGTAAGATGTGAAATCAATCTATCAGAAAATTACCAATTTTTTTGGAAATTTTTGAAGGAATAAACATTCTTTATTATTTTCGTTTGTTTTCTGTTTTTATAATCAAGTTTTTCGTTTGTTGGTGTAGAGAATACAAAGAATGGCAAAAAAGCAAAGGTCTAGAGTCTTGGATCATTGGACTTATTGTGGCAGTAGTCATCGGCAGACTCTTTCTTATAGGTTTCATAATCTTGTATTATTGGAAGAAGAAAAGAATGATACAAGGTATTGTTTATTTTGTTTCTTGTTTTTCTTAAACTTCTTCATGCATTAGGGGCAGGGCCAACCTCACACGTTATTGCTATGAATGAAATAGCCGGACCCATGGATAGATTTCAGTTCATGGAGCTTAGAGTTGTTGCAGAAGCAACCGACAACTTTTCTGATGCCAACAAACTCGGACATGGGGGATTTGGTGCGGTTTACAAGGTAAATAAGCATTAAGTTACAAGATACCTATACAAATTTTTGTAAGTTAGCTTAAGCATTAAGTTATGTATAAAAGCATCAATTTGGTTTTTGATAATTTACACAACAGGGATCGTTACAAGATGGGACTGAGGTTGCCGTTAAAAGACTTGCCAAAAGCTCGTCTCAACGAATGAGAGAGTTTAAAACTGAAATTCAGACAATTCTAAATGTCCTCTATGTGAATCTCGTATGGCTGCACGGATGTTGCTGCAAGGGGAACGAAATAATTTTATTGTACGAGTTCCTGGAAAATGGAAGCTTAAACAATTATATATTCGGTTAGTTGCTCTTGTATTTTCTAGAATTTAGTTAGACTTCTAGAAAATGGTTTCATGATAGATTTATGCAGATGAAAGTCAAAGCCAATTGCTAAATTGGGCAATGAGAAAAAGAATAATAAATGGTGTTGTAGATGGCTTATTGTATCTTCACTATTATGCTAACCCGTCAATCATTCACCGGGACATGAAGCCAAGCAACATCTTGCTTGGACAAGATATGGTTCCAAAAATCTCAGATTTCTGATTGGCGAAAATACTAGAAAATGACAAGAGAGAAGCTACCATGAATAAACTAGTGGGAACTCGTAAGCCACACTATTATATATGATGTGATCCTGGGGGAGGATCACGTCCCTGAATGTCCTCCAAATGATAGGTGAAGTCTTTGAAAGCAAGAAAAGCCTCCGATGAACCGGTTTGATGATGAATGGCGGGTGAGAAGTGGAGTGAATCGGTCCAAATGGAGGAGTAACCACGAAAATGGATTGAATGAAACTTCTAAGAGTTGCGGAATCACTCTTAGACTATCAGGGGTGTTTGTAGTGCAAGGATATGTCCGAATACACTAAACAAACATGATCAAACAGTTTCAAGAGATTGAGAATAAGAAAGGTTTGATAAATCTGAAGAGAAAGAGAATACAAGTACTTTTAGGGTTCAGATACTTAGAACTAAAATGCATAGGAAATAGAAAAGACTTAATGAATCAAAGCTGATCATTAAGTGTACAAAGATTAAAAACAAGTAACTCTTCAGCTTCATTTTGGCGAGAATCTTGAGTGAATGGAGTGGGCTTTGTTTCATCAAGAAGGAATGATAAAGAGGGTGTGGGCTGGCCTCATTAAAAACCTCACGTGGAAAACCCATTGGGATAAAACCAAGAGGAGGGAAAAAGAGTACAAGTCCACACACCTCTCTTAATGAATGCTTAAGTGGCGTGAATCACAATCAAGGTGACTGGATTAGCACACTCAAGTCGGCCCTGAATATGGTGTAAGAGAGTGTAGAATGCTTGATGGAATCTTTCTTGCTTGGATCGAGTCATCGGACCAAGGGGCACATGTAGATCTTTGTCGTTGGCTTCCTCAAGTCCATGTTGCTTTTGTGGCTTCTCCTTTAGCTTCCTTAAGCTCTGGTTCAAGCTGCTCTTCTATTTCCTTAGTTTCATCAATATAGATTTCTGGAAACAAAACCGATTTTGTTCTAATCCGTAACTTTTTTTCGTTACATAGTGGCTACATCTCAAAGGAATACGCCAAGGATATGATAATGTCTGAAAAGTCAGACATTTTTAGCTTCGGAGTCATGATTCTAGAGATCATCACGTGAAAAACAACTATGAATACTGCAATTCCTACTTGGGGGATAGCCTTCTCGATAAGTGTTGAACCACTTGTTCGGTAATCAAATAACTGGTCGATCAGGAGGTTTATTTGAGTCGAACAGACGATTAACAATGTAATTGTAGATTAAAAAGTGTATCGGATCGATTAGGAAGTAGATAATGTCAAACAGCCGAATATGAAGTAGTTGAGTAGAACAGAATGTAGTTGATCAGATGTTTGTATTGAATGATGTCAGGGATTACAATAAATGAGTTTAAGGTCGGAGTTTATGTCTTTAATGCTCTTAATTTCGGATCCTTTACATTTGTGGCAGAACCTTTCTATTTGTAGTAAGAATATGGCTGTTTGTTGTGTTATCGGGCTCGCAAGATGTTCTGATTTGGAATGGACCAAACTGGTCGACTTAGATTAGGCCGAGCTGGTCATCTTGGTGAATTAGTCGACTTGGACCTTTCTTGATGGGCTTTGTCTATATCTTGATGGGCCTTCTTGGTTTTGATCGGGCTAATGGTAAGGGTGTAAACCCCGGTACCAACAGTTAGTCCCCCTTTAGGTTCGTTCTTTATGGCGAACACTTGAGCTCGGTGTATTTGGTAGAGAACGTTTAGCCCTATGTGAATGAAGACCAAACAAGATTTTGTCCGTTAGCTTGGCGAGCAGCAGGGTCGGCAAGCCATGGTCTAACAGTTAGTTGAAGCTTCGAGGTCGGCTAGCTTCGACTGCACGATGAGTGAGCTGCGACCGAGCAGCTAATTAAATTAGGCCGACGGGCTGCGACCGCGAACTGCCTTACTTGGCGTAGGCGACGTGGTTGATTGGGAATGGGCCGAACTGCTTGAGTTTGGCTTAGCGGGATGGATTCTGTAAAAATATTTGAACGATGAGTTTTAAAGGTATGTGTCGATTCCGAGAATGATTAGTGTATGAATGAAATAAGCAAAAGAAAACTTAGCTTGAAGTGGGGGAGCTAGGTCTGGCACAGTCAGCGGTGAGCTGGGAGTCAAGAGCTGGAAGTTGTTAAGGATGAGTTGGTGAATTTGATGAGCATGTTGAGCTGGGCTTTTCGTTACACCGTAACCTGAATTTTCATGTTGAGATGAGTTGGAAGTTGTTAAGGATGAGTTGGTGAATTTCCTTAGAATTTTCGCGTAATGGATCATTTAGACAAGTCATTTATCGAGCATAAGTAGAATTAGCATATCACTTGAATTAAAATCGAGGTTCTAGTACAATGAAAGGTTCGCATATAAGCTATTACATTGAAACTAGACTAACTACCCAAATCCTACCATCCGTTCCTTCATTGCCTTAGTCCGCGCGTGCTGATCAGACATCTTCATCACCTGCATCCATAAAACGAGGCATAAGCAACATAATTGCATAGTGAGAGCGGTCATCCTGTCTCACCAGGGCACATAATAAATCGCATCAAACATAGATCAGTTAGTCAGAATGCTTATTATCAGAAAACTGGCCGCGCATAGTCACTCACGCTTATCGACCATTCATTCCGCAACCAGACAATGCCTCGATGAGCATCACAGCCGTGAGCGCATTATCTGATCTAGAATGCCAAATAAGATGAGTCGGCTATCACGGTTAGCCAACAAATCATATCATGACGAGAACAAAAATACCCACACAACATACTATTTAATCTAAGCAAGAAACGACCCAACTTAGGCCACAGTTATGCACTCACCTTAGAGTTTTGAATTCGGTGATACTTTCTTTCTGACACCTCTTGTCGCCTAATCCCTCGGACCGACTTCCAGAACAGATTCTCGATCCTTCAATCACGTTACGATCGCCCAGACTCGATCTCAGTCAGACAGACTTGGTCGCCGATCACTTATAATTGATTACAACAAAATAACTCAACTTCTCTCGGTGGTTTCTCTTGGAAATTCTCTTTGATTCTTTCGGAGTTCTTATGCGCGTAAAACCCGATCAAATGAGCATGAGTTTTCTTTTTATAAGTGAGAGATATATAGTTTTCGCACTCATTCTGATAACCATTCCCTCTTAAAATTTCCGAGCGTCCAATCAAGTAACTGTTCCCGCTTAACATTCCCCTTCTGTCAGTTACCCTGTTCGAATGTCGACATACGCTGTCTGCTTCCAACAGCCTTGTCCCAATTCCGACCAAGTCCCAAAAATCATGGACTAGCTCAAATAACAGTCAAATCACTGCAAAATTCACAAACAAGCTCTCTTAGCTCGGAAATCACCCGTGTAACTAAGTTTGCTCGGTACTATCAGCTGGATAAGGGCGTTACACTTTTCCTCTTTGTGGGCCTTTTCTTTTGATGGGCTTTATGGTTCCAGAACTAGGTCGGAAGATTAAAAGTCACATAGGTTTCGCGTAGGCGGGAAACTGAAAGGTCACGTTTTCCCTATAAATATTGAGTCTTCGTCGCTCATTCTTCACTTCTTTGTCCGAAAGAAAAAAGGTATTGTAGCATCCCCGATCCGCAATAGGATCGGCGGATATACTTGGTCCGGTGAAAATGTAGGAAAACTGTAACACCCCTATCCGTAAAATCTGCCCTAACAATGGTGTTAACCGGTAGACCTCAAATATTTTCTCGATAATTCTCTAAGTCTCAAACGAGGTTTCCGGATTTCCTCAAATTCAAAGTTTATATGCACAGCGGAACTACAACACTTAAGTCATGCAAGCGAGTCTCAAAATTTTGCAAATAAATTCCATTCAACTAACCAAATCTCAACAAAAGAATTCCTCAATAATTCAATAACTCAAATATCTCAAATACTCGCTAACATGGATCTTAAGCAACTAAACATCAAACTCAAAGCACAAAATAATAAAATCAACTAAACTCAAACTCCCAATAAAACCATCCGTCCCATCCAACGCCTCCAGGTCCCGTGAGTTCCTCCTTAATCTTTATTACCTGCATCAACGAGTGGATGCGTAAACAACAAAAGTTGCCTAGTGAAGCGATCGTCCCGTCTAACCAGTTTTAGTGTCAAGACAATTTAATATATGTGCATGATTAATCAAGTTAAGTCAATGTAAAGCAACGGTTCCCTCAAACACATATGCCGAAGCACATACAACACAACAAATGGAACCAAACTGTCAAGACATCAAACGCAATACCCTTAACATAAACAAGACAACCAACACGACCAAATCACCACAAACACAAACCACAGTCACGCACTCACCTTAATATCTCAGAGGCTTTTGATTAACCTACAGACACATAAAATCAATCAATACAAATATCTAACCAACACCCCAACTGATGTGATACTGGGGGAGGATCACGTCCCTGAATGTCCTCCAAACGATAGGTGAAGTCTTTGAAGTAAGGAAAGCCTCCGATGAACCGGTTTGATGATGATTGGCGAGTGAAAAGGGGGAACAGATCGGTTCAGTTGAATGAGTAACCACGAAAATGGATTGAATGAAACTTCTAAGAGTTGCGGAATCACTCTTAGACTATCAGGGGTGTTTGTAGTGCAAGGATATGTCCAAATACACTAAACAAACATGATCAAACAGTTTCAAAGAGATTGAGAATCAGAAAGGTTTGATAAATCTGAAGAGAAAGAGAATACAAGTACTTATAGGGTTCAAATACTTAGAACTAAAATTGCATAGGAAATAGAAAAGACTTAATGAATCAAAGCTGATCATTAAGTGTACAAAGATTAAAAACAAGTAACTCTTTAGCTTCATTTTGGCGAGAATCTTGAGTGAATGGAGTGGACTGGGTTTCATCAAGATGCTATGATAAAGAGTGTGTGGGCTGGCCTCATTAAAACCTCTCTTGGAAAACCCATTGGGATAAAACCAAGAGGAGGGAAAAAGAGTACAAGTCCACACACCTCTCTTGATGAATGCTTAAGTGGCGTGAATCACAATCAAGGTGACTGGATTAGCAAACTCAAGTCGGCCCTGGATATGGTGTAAGAGAGTGTAGAATGCTTGATGGAATCTTGCTTGCTTGGATCAAGGGGGCACATGTAGATCTTTGTCGTGCTTCCTCAAGTCCATGTTGCTTTGTGGCTTCTCCTTTAGCTGCCTTAAGCTCTGGTTCAAGCTGCTCCTCCATCTCCTTAGCTCCCTTAAGCTCTGGTTCAAGCTGCTCCTCTATTTCCTTAGCTTCCTCAAATCGGCTGCTGGTTAGGATCTCATCATCCTCTCCCACTTGAAAAGGATTTGACCTCAAATCCGTTTCATCTGCGCAAAAAGGAACCAGATCAGTTATGTTGAAGCTTGAACTTACGTTGTACTTACCTTGGAGGTCTAGCTGGTAGGCATTGTCGTTAAGTTTCTTGATGACTTTGAAAGGACCGTCAATTCGGGGCATCAGCTTGGACTTTCTTTCGTTGGGAAATCTTTCCTTTCTCAAATGTATCCAAACCAAATCACCTTCTTCAAAAATCTTTTCCTTTCGGCCTTTGTTAGCATACTTGGCATAGAGTTTGGTCTTGCTCTCCAAATTGATCCGAGCTTTCTCATGAATCTGCTTGACAAGTTCTGCTTTCTTTCTTCCATCTAAGCTAGCTCTTTCACTCACAGGTAAAGGCATTAGATCCAAAGGTGATATAGGATTAAAACCATAGACAATTTCAAATGGAGAAAACTTAGATGCAGAATGTCTAGCATGGTTATAAGCAAATTCTACATGAGGTAAACATTCTTCCCAAGTCTTTAGATTCTTTTTAATCAATGCACGCAACAAAGTAGATAAAGTCCTATTAACTACTTTGGTTTGACCATCAGATTGCGGGTGACAAGTCGTAGAGAAACAAAGCTTAGTTCCTAACTTAGACCAAAGCGTTTTCCAAAAATCGACTTAGCTTGTTTGCAAGTTGTACATCTTTCACAAGCTTTTTCTACATCTCTCCGCATGTGTGGCCAAAAGAAATGTTCTTGCATTACGCTCAAGGTCTTAGCTACGCCAAAATGTCCCATGAGACCACCTGCGTGAGCTTCCTTTACAAACAAATCTCTTAAAGAGGAGTTAGGTACACACAATCTATTTTCATAAAAGAGAAAACCGTCACATTGAAAATATTTGCCGCTACCGAACTTCTCACAAGAAGCATAGATGTCCTTAAAATCAGGATCAGAAGCATATAAAGTCTTGATATGCTCGAACCCTAGTAGCTTAACTTCTAAAGAGTTCAAGAGAACATACCTCCGAGAAAGAGCATCGGCTACTACATTCTCTTTACCTTTCTTGTATTTGATCACATATGGGAAAGTTTCAATGAATTCCACCCACCTTGCATGTCTTTTATTCAGCTGTTGTTGTCCTTTGAGATGCTTTAGAGACTCATGATCCATGTGGATAACAAATTCCTTGGGCCAGAGATAATGTTGCCATGTTTGCAAGGCTCGGACTAGCGCATAGAGCTCTTTATCGTAAGTGGGGTAATTGAGCGTGGATCCTCCAAGTTTTTCACTAAAGTAGACTATGGGCTTCATTTCCTGCATAAGTACAGCGCCAATACCATATCCTGAGGCATCACATTCAATTTCAAATGTTTTATCAAAGTTAGGAAGAGATAGCACCGGAGAGTGTGTGAGCTTGTCTTTCAAAGCTTGGAAAGCATCTTCTTGAGCTTGCTCCCACTTAAATCCAACATTCTTTTTGATAACTTCAGTGAGTGGAGCTGCTAGAGTGCTTAAGTCTTTGACGAATCTCCGATAAAAACCGGCAAGGCCATGAAAGCTTCTCACTTCGCCGACATTTCTAGGACTCGGCCATTCTTTGATCGCTTGGATCTTTTCCTCATCAACCTTAATGCCATCTGTACTCACAACAAAACCTAAGAAGACAAGGTTATCTGTTCCAAAGGTACATTTCTTAAGATTAGCATACAAGGTTTCTTTCCTAAGTACTTCCAAAACTTTTCTAAGATGCTCCACATGATCATCCAAGCTACGGCTATAGATTAGGATATCATCGAAATATACAACCACAAAATGACCTATGAATGCTCTAAGAACATGATTCATTAGCCTCATGAAAGTACTAGGTGCGTTGGTTAATCCAAAAGGCATGACTAACCATTCATATAGACCATGTTTAGTTTTAAATGCGGTTTTCCATTCATCCCCTTCTTTCATCCTAATTTGATGATATCCACTTTTAAGATCGACCTTAGAAAAGATGCTAGAACCATGCAACTCATCAAGCATATCATCTAATCTAGGTATAGGATGTCGATACTTTACAGTGATATTGTTGATCGCATGGCAATCGACACACATCCTCCAGCTTCCATCTTTCTTAGGGACGAGCAAAACGGGCATGGCACATGGGCTCATACTCTCTCGGATATGTCCTTTCTCCATGAGCTCGGTGACTTGCTGTTGAAGCTCCTTAGTCTCTAGAGGATTGGTTCTGTAGGCGGGTTTGTTGGGAAGAGAAGCTCCAGGGGTGAAATCGATCTGGTGTTCTATGCCACGGATTGGCGGTAGACCTTGTGGAGGTTCCTCCGGGAAAACGTCTTGAAACTCCTGTAAAAGAAACTGAATTTTGCTAGGGATTTCCTGCACCGTTTGGTTAGTTTTAAGACATTTTTTAAACACAAAAAGTAGGGATGGCGAAGAACTTCCTTGTTGAGGTTTGGTCATAAGATTAGTCGGTTGTTTGAGCTTGGACTCGGAAGTGATCCTGTTTTTCTTCAAAGCGATCTGATCTAGATGAACCTCTTGTGGTGTTAATGGTACGAGAATGTTCCTCTTGCCCTTGAACTCAAAGGTATACCTGTTGGTGAACCCATCATGCATGACTTTACGATCAGATTGCCAAGGTCTTCCAAGAAGTATATGCCCAGCATCCATCGGCAAGATATCACATAGGACTTCATCTTCATATTTCCCTTATAGACAAAGGAACTAAGAGGTTGATGATCGCTGGAATTACAAGGAGCCCCCTATCACCTCGTGGAGAGATCTTAAAGAACTAATGAGGAATAAGTATGCACGAAAGATTTTAGTACGAAAAGAAGCTTACAGCCCTCAGCCAAAAGAAGTGTCCAAGACCGTTCTAAATGAGCAAATGGAGGCTAAGTTAACATCTCAACCCAAGAAGGCCACTGAACAAGTCGTGGTTCACAAGCAAAGCCTAAATCCATTACTTGACTCAAGCGGTGAACCAAAGCAATGTAAGTCCTCTAATCTTTCAAAATCCAAGGAAGTTACTTGTTATGATTCTCGTAAGAAAGGAAATTTTGCTGCCACTTTCCTTGAAGAACACGAGCTAAATATCACTTCATTAGGATCAAAACTAAGCTCACAAAACTCAAGTAGTGAAGTAGTTAATCAAGGTTTAGAAACTTCCATTTCCTGTGTGATGCACTTGTTCTTGTCAAAGGATGTTGATTCAGGCCATACTATAGAGAATGAGGATGAAAGAGCCGAGGAAAGCACAAAAGAGAAGAACCATCATGCGGTGTCAACCCATTCACAAGCTTGCCGAGCTGAAATGTTTGGTAACATCTTACAAGGTACTCAGGTAAGTTTAGCTTGCGAGTTTATTCGATATTGGAATAATTTTATTTTCACTCGTAGCTTCAAACAACCTGTTTTGAATGTCGAAATTTCAAGTATAATGCACTTGATTTTTCCCTTAAGTACCAAGAAAGATACAGGTACCTTAGATGTGTACAATGGCTTAGGCAGAATCACATCCACACGGAGCTTAACAATGGATCCATCAGAGAGAGTAACAAGAACTGAACACATCATTGTGATCAAGGAGAAAGCACCAGATGCCTCACCACAAATAAAAACCCGAGGTAATTATCTAGACTCTCAAAAACGAATGAAAGCTAACTTGCTCTCTCTTGGCGCAGATTGTACAATTTTGAGTTCAAAACCTTTTCAAGAAAAGAAAACTACTCTTGTGCCATTGCTGGCTCCTGAGTTTTCCCTTGACAAAATTAAACTCAAAGGGAATCAAGAGCAAGGTAAGAAAGCTAATATTTTTGCTATGGTTAGTAAGGTTAATGATGCTGAATATTTGGATCATAAAATATTTGTCTCTTTAGATAAATTTTCTTGTGTATCTAACCTTGCACCTGTGCTGCCGAGTGAGATGATGTTTCTTTTGCAGGATTCTGAGATCATGTTTCAAGTGGATAACCCCATAGGACTACCACCGATCTGTGATGCATCTCATAACCACATTTGGAGACCTGGAGACTATCTAGGACGTTCAAGACACTTACCCCACGAGATTTGGACCTCTTCACTTCACATGTTCTCCGTAGAAGCTAAAATCGATTTTTTATCATTTTGTTCATTCCAAAATTATCAATGGCGACCAGGAGAGCCCTCATTGTGTAAGTCAACCTCTAAAGTGGACAGATTGGTCACTAACAATGCCCTGATCCAAGAAGAGCCCCCAGATCCAAGAACATTTCAATTTACCGTGGAGATTATGTTCACCAAAAACACCAAGAACATTATTCAGGTAAGTATTTCTGTGTCTCAATTTGTTTCTCATGATTTAAGAGCTGTGAAAGTGAATATATTATCTCAAGAATTTACTGAGAAAAATTTGGATTTATTCAAGGAATATTTGGAATCAAATCATTGTCGTAAAACACAAGTAAAAGGGAAAAATGACAAGGATAATGTTTTGACTCAAGCTGAGATATGTTTATTTGTTTATAGTGATTCCATGACTGTGATAACATGCTTTCTCTTTGCCAAAAGTATTGACAACTTTGCAGGAATAAAAGAGGAGCCACCGGACTCAATAATTATCTCATCTAGTAGCTTTGTGAGGACTGGAATTGGAGTCTTTTGGCTGCACGATAAGAAACCTCTTCCTTACTTAAGAATGATCTTTGAGGTTGGAGAACGAGTATGGACGCCAAGGATTGATGGTTCATTTCACCTAACAATCAGAATCATCAATAATGCCTATCAACTTGATCTCCGAGGTAAGGATCCCATAATGATACTCTTTGACGATTCTAACTTAGTGTTATTTGTGGCAGGTCAAGCAGATTTGAGGACAAATCCTTTTCAACTGGGGGAGGATGATATGATTCTGGAGAGCTCTAAGGACCTGGAGCATGGAGCATGGATGGGAAATGAAGTAATGGACGAGCACAGATCTAAAGGAGCATGGAAAGCACTTATCGGACCCAAGACTTGCTCTCGAACAATGAAATATTACCAAGCTGTTAGAGTTTTGCTCCGCCAAGCAATGACTCAAGAGGATCACTTGAGCTATAAAGATGATACCAAGACTTCTCTGGTCAAGGTTCATGCACAAGGAGCTTGGCAAGTGACCATGAAACACAGTAACACTCTTTTTCCCTTACTCTTCGGTTTTTCCCAAGTGGTTTTCCGAGAGAAGGTTTTTAATGAGGTTTGTGGGTTTCATGTCTCACCTTTGTCACTTGCTGAGACTGATCCATCTAGGCCCATTTAGAAGACATTATGGGCCTCACCTATCTCTTATCTTTCTATCTTATTTTGAATTCAAACTGTCTTTTAATGTTGCATGGTCCGAGTGTTGTTTACCGAGGCATGTCTCGTAAACACACACTCTTTATTCCTTCTTCTCTTTCTAATCTCGCATCCTTCTCTTTATATTGAGGCTGAGACTCCATTGTACTCTTATCAAACTTTTATTTTCAAAACTCATTTTACTTGTTTGATCATTTCTTGCTCAAAGTGTCGGGTCTTTATTCCTTCACACCGAGCAAGCCGATAGTCTTAGAGTCTGTCACAACTCTTAAGAAGTATCACTCCGATCCACCTCTTGTTCATCACGTCTAGGGTCTTCACCCACGTACAGAACAAGTCTGAAAGTTTAAAGGTTCACCATCCCCTTTGGAAGTTTTGCATCAATCCCCAACACCCATCAGACCATACTTGCCGTTTTACATCATCTCATCACTTCCGCATCACTAATCTCATCACTCCGACCATCACAACCTTTTGGAGAGCATTCAGGGACTTGATCCTCACCTAGGATCATATCACCACAAAATACATACTCACAATCACCAGAAACCCTTACCAGTTCGGGTCCGCGTGAGCTATGCTAACCAAATCCCCAAATTACTTAAGCTTCTCGAAGATCTCTGCCACAGAACCACTAACCATCTTAAATAACCCAAAACTATCGGACTAGAACACTGGATTTACGATGAGATTCACTTACTGATGCGGTTATCAAACCTAGCACCAACAATGAGAGAGATCACATGGAGCAAAGACAAGCCGACGAGACCGAGGAGAGCAAATCAACACTCAAAGGACCAAACAAGTCTCAAGTAAATAAGGAACTCGAACCAAGAACCAATATTGGAGTTCCTCAGGTCATGATGAGATGGATAAAGACATCTTCAAGGACTGTACTCTTTTTCCTTCACTGTGGTTTTATCTCAATGGGTTTTTCCGGTAAGGTTTTAACGAGGCAGCAACTTGTTGGTGCACAAGAGCCCAAGGCTAATTGTTCCAGCTTAATCACCACTTGCATTACATTCTCATCTCATCTAGAGAGCACTTCGAAGTGGAATCAAACAATTATCAGTTGAGATGAAGGAGGTATTGATTTTACAAGTCAGCTGAATTCTAACATATCGGATTTGGACCGATGTACATTAAAAGGTGGATTCCGGCCAGACCAAGAGGAACCGAGCAACGAGGAGACCTGCTATGGAATCTTGACTCAAAATGGAAGCTCTGAGAGTTGGAATCAGGTAAAGAGATGCTTAGAAACAGAAGATATGAGTTTTACAAGTCAGGTGAATATGAACTCACCCGGTTTGGACCTACCTGCCTTATTTGGAGGATTACGGCCGAACCACAAAGAATTAAGCTATAAACCGACTTGTTCTACATTCTTGACACACAAAGGAAGCTTTTCGAGTTGAAATCGAACCAAAATCAATTTTGGATCAGGAGATATGAATTTTCTAAACCAAAGGATCCTCCCACACATTCATCTTCCATATCAGGACCCGATCTTGCCATATTCGGATCATCACGCCTTTAACTCACAAAGGTCACGTTTTCCTCAGCCTTCACTAGTTCTAGAGACACTCCAAGACAATCAGAGGCTTCTAAGGACACGCACCTTCCTCCCCAAGTTGACAAGATACAAGCAAAGGCTCCACTTGCCTTATTTGGCCGATTTAATCATTAAGCCTCCAACGGCCATATTTTCTTCTAATTCTGCGATTTGTTTCTTGTTTTAGACCTTAGGACCATTGTATTCTGAGCCTATAAAAGCTCATCTCGTTCTCCTTGTAAATCACCTTTCAATCATCTAAGAAATATACAACTTTGCTTTTTATTCAAAGGCTGTCTTTGTTTAAAGTTTGTCTTTAAGTTTCATTTGAGAGATTCATTTGATTCTTGAGATTATAGGATTGGGATTTTTTGTGTGATTCAAACAAGTCTAGTTCTCCACCGATTGAGCGAGTCAATCAAGCCCACCGATTGAGAGAGTCAATCACAAAACATCACCTCCATCTCTACCTTCAATTCCACCTTCCGCGAGTCAAAGCTTGGAATCCTTTGATCATCAAGTGATCTAAGCTCGGTGTGATTCCGTGCCTGTATCAATATGCTAGCATTGAACCTCAAAGAAGATTGAACCCTAGCGTTGAACTTGTGCAGGGTGCTTACCAAGTGCGAAGAGACAAATCTGGTCTTGAATTGGGAGAAGTGTCATTTTATGGTCAGAGAAGGGATTGTGTAACACCCCTATCCGTAAAATCTGCCCTAACAATGGTGTTAACCGGTAGACCTCAAAAATTTTCTAGATTATTCTCTAAGTCTCAAACGAGGTTTCCGGATTTCCTCAAATTCAAAGTTTATATGCACAGCGGAACTACAACACTTAAGTCATGCAAGCGAGTCTCAAAATTCCTCAAATAAATTCCATTCAACTAACCAAATCTTAACAAAAGAATTCCTCAATAATTAAATAACTCAAATATCTCAAATACTCGCTAACATGGTTCTTAAGCAACTAAACATCAAACTCAAAGCACAAAATAATAAAATCAACTAAACTCAAACTCCCAATAAAACAATCCGTCCCATCCAACGCCTCCAGGTCCCGTGAGTTCCTCCTTAATCTTTATTACCTGCATCAACGAGTGGATGCGTAAACAACAAAAGTTTCCTAGTGAAGCGATCATCCCGTCTAACCGGTTTAACATATCAAATAAGATTCAATTACATGCGATTAATTATGTCAATATTATTGTAAAGCAACGGTTCCCCTCAAACACATATGCCAAAGCACATACACACAACAAATGGAACCCAAACTATCAAGACATCAAACGCAATACCAATAACACAACAAAACAACCACACAAACAAACCATCTCAAATACACCAACCACGGTCACGCACTCCCCTTAACATCTCAGAAGCTTTTGATTAACCTACAGACACATAAAATCAATCAATACAAATATCTAACCAACACCCCAACAGAATACATACTCACAATCACAAAAACCCTTACCGATTAGGGTCCGCGTGAGCTATGCTAACCAAAACCCCAAACTACTCAAGCTTCTCGAAGATCTCTGCCACAGAACCATTAAACATCTTTAATAACCTAAAACTATCAGACCAGAATACTGGATTTACGATGAAATTTGCTTACCAATCGACGAACTCTCGGACGAACGATAAAGCTCTAAGGGTTCACGAACAACTCCTCAAATAGATCGACAACTGGCAGATTTTCTGTGATAGATCAACATTAATACCTTAATAACGAGATCTGATCGGAACAGAATCACAAAAATCACAAAGGAATCGCTTACCCCTTCACGAACCTTGATTCTCGGCCAAATTCTCCAAAACTCGAAGCTCTAGGGTTCTTAGCTCTGGCTGCGCAAACTCTCTGTGTTATGCGACTCTAAAACCCTCAAAACTCTTATACAAGCCACTTAGGTTTAATCCACGAATTGGACCTCGTACCTTAAGAAAAACCCACCAAAAACTCACAAATAATGGCCCATCTTCATAATATGACTCGGCCCTTCACACCACCGCCTTATTCCATACTTAGAATATATTTTACGAGTTTGTGACTTGACAAAACTCAACCATCTCAGTAGGTGCCATCCTATACGGCGCCTTAGAAATTGGAGCTGTACCGGGCTCAAGCTCAATTGTAAATGGATCCGACCTTGACGGTGGCAATCCGGTTATCTCACGAAACACATCTTTAAAATCTTGGACAACCAGAATGTCCTCCATCTCCAACTCACTACCCTCCTTCACCGTAGTGATAGTAGCCAAATACGCCTCACATCCTCTCTTTAACAAACGCTCCACTTGAATGGCCGATACAATCAAACTTCCGGAAGTCGGTCTAACACCTTGGTAAACCAACATCCATTTCCCCATTTCAAAGTTCACCCTTCCCCGATGACAATCTATGTGAGCCTTGTACTTCCCGAGCCAATCCATGCCTAGGATCACGTCGTATGTTTCCACCGGACAGATCACTAGGTCGGCTCGCATATCTACTCCCCTAATCGAAGTAGGCACGTCTCTGACCCTTCCTAAGGTTCTCATGAGTTGCCCACCGGCTGCCCTAACCCATCCTTGATGGCCTCCCGGTTCCTTCCGGAAACCGCCTCTACCGATCATCTCCGGTTTCACGAAACAATGCGAAGCTCCCGAGTTAAACAAAACATGGGTCTCTATTCCACCCATACTCAATGTCCCTACACGAATTTCCTTAACTCTAAGGACCCAACCAAACAAAAACCCAAATGCACACAACCAAACGTTTTATTTACGGAAGAATTCACAAAGTCATGTTTTCTCGGAACTTACCAATGATCGGACGAGAAGTGCTCGGATCATTGGTTCCATCTGCCAACGAGTACACCTGGTGCACACCTACTGGCTTCTTAGGAAGTGGTGATACTGCCAGCTCCCGCCCTTGATCCTGCTTTGCTGCCAACTTCGGACACTGATTCTTAAAGTGCCTCGATTCCTTACAATAGTTACATATCCTTTCAACCTCAGGTTTGGGACAATTGGCGATCCTATGATCCTTACTACCACACCTGAACCACCCTCCACTCGAGTACCCAAATCCACTCTCACCACTTGGCTTACTAGCACCCGTGGCTTCCCACTTTCTCTTTTGTCCAGAAACATTACCAGACTTGTTACCGAACGAACCACTTTGAGACTTGCGGTTATCCGCTGTCTTTGCTTGCTTCTTACTGTCCTCAACAATCATCCCAGATTCCATCACAGCCGCCTTCTCCACAAGGTCAGCCATGGACCTATAGTCCCGCATCAAACACCGATTATGCAATTCCAACCGCATACCGCGCATGAACCTACGGATCTGAACCCGTTCATCCTCCAAATCTCTCCCAGCATAACGTTTAAGGCTATTAAACTCAGCCTCGTACTCTCTCACAGACTTGGACACTTGCCTTAAATCCAGAAATGGACTCTCCAACCGGTCCAAGGCTTCTTGGGGAAAGTACTTAGTATTGAACTCTTCCTGAAATTCTTCCCAAGTTCTCACCACCCTACCACGGCGAGTAGTCACACTTTCCCACCAAGTGTGGGCTTCACCTTCCAAAAAGTGAACTCCCAGGTCTACCTTATATCATTCCGGACATCTTACCAAAGCAAAATTTCTTTCCACACGGTTTCTCCATTCATCGGCATCAGCCGGTTTAACACAACCCAAAAAATACCGAGTACCCATCTTTTGCATATGTTCCATAACCTTAAGGTACGGTGGCACACGCAGCTCCACATTCACATTCCCCACACCTTCCACGGGAATATCAACCCGAACATCGGCATGCACACCATTGGCTCCGGGCAACCCATTGCCCACACCAATACCATTCGCACCTACCGGTTGCACTCCGGTTGCTTGTCCAACTACTGGCAACCTCTCAGCCAACTGAGCCAGAGTCACCATCATAGGTGCCAGTGCTGCCTGAATCGCAGCTGCCACATCCACACCGCGGTTATCCGCACTATCAACAGTCGCATTCTCGCCGGCTCTCGTGGCTCCATTCCCATCACTAGAGTGAACTCTAGAATTCTCACCATTCTCACCGTTCCTACGCGTGTTTCTGGTTTTACGAACCATCTGCATAACCCAAACCCAAAACTAAGTTCACACAAACTTAGCCAACACCACGCCAAACGGCTTCATAAACCATTCATCACAACAATTTCTCAAACCATCCATCTGCCCTAACAATGGTGTTAACCGGTAGACCTCAAAAATTTTCTCGATAATTCTCTAAGTTGCAAACGAGGTTTCCGGATTTCCTCAAATTCAAAGTTTATATTCACAGCGGAACTACAACACTTAAGTCATGTAAGCGAGTCTCAAAATTTCTCAAATAAATTCCATTCAACTAACCAAATCTCAACAAAAGAATTCCTCAATAATTCAATAACTCAAATATCTCAAATACTCCTTAACATGGATCTTAAGCAACTAAACATCAAACTCAAAGCACAAAATAATAAAATCAACTAAACTCAAACTCCCAATAAAACCATCCGTCCCATCCAACGCCTCCAGGTCCCGCGAGCTCCTCCTTAATCTTTATTACCTGCATCAACGAGTGGATGCGTAAACAACAAAAGTTTCCTAGTGAAGCGATCATCCCGTCTAACCGGTTTACATATCAAATAAGGTTCAATTACATGCGATTAATTATGTCAATATTATTGTAAAGCAACGGTTCCCCTCAAACGCATATGCCAAAGCACATACACACAACAAATGGAACCCAAACTGTCAAGACATCAAAGGCAATACCAATAACACAACAAAACAACCACACAAACAAACCGTCTTAAATACACCAACCACGGTCACGCACTCTCCTTAATATCTCAGAAGCTTTTGATTAACCTACAGACACATAAAATCAATCATTACAAATATCTAACCAACACCCCAACAGAATACATGATATGATTATGGCTAGCAAGGAAGAGGAACCAATGCAACATGGAGACGACAATGAGGAGCCAAGGAAGCAGCTTGAACCGGAGCTACAAGGAGCTGAAGATTTATGCATTTCTCCGGGTCCTTTCACTCGGTCTAAACAAGAGAAGGTCAAGACCACTTTGCAACATCTCCTCAACACCATCTCGGGCAGTTTGGTGTGTGCTAATCCAGCCACATTGGTTGTGATTCAAGCCACCTAAACATTTATCAAGAGAGGTGATATGACTTGCACTCTTTTTCCCTTCATTTGGTTTTGTCCCATTGGGTTTTCCAAATAAGGTTTTTAATGAGGTAAGCCATATCACTCACTCATCAGCCTCTTGATAAAGCTTAAGCCCACCTCTATCTCCTATCCAAGTGAAGCAGCCCAAGTCCAATAAAGATATTCAGCCGAAACTTGAAGACTTCAAGAGTCATTGTCTTGGTTCAAACTTTGGTTTTAATGCTTTGTATTTTTCGAGATTTCCCTTTACTCTTTGGCTGATTTAAACTCTTGTAATGCTTCATTTGTGAGTTATCAAACATCTTTTCATATTCTAAAATTCTCTGAAACTTGTTTGTTCATCCTTGCTTAAAGTGATCGGATCTTCATCCTCACACCAAGCAAGCCGAAAGTCTTAGGATCTTTCACACTCCTAGGAAGTTTCACTTCGATCCACCCCTTGTTCACCTCGTCTAGGGTCTTCACCCACGTCTAGAGCAAGCTTGAATGTCCGAAGGTTCTCCATTCCCTTTGGAAGTTTCGCATCAATCCCCCAAGACTCATCGGATCCCCTCTTGTTCTTCATCTTTCATCTCTTCCGCATCACTCACCTTGTCACCATTCATCACAACCTCTTGGAGAAGCATTCAGGGACTTGATCCTCACCTAGGATCATATCAATACATACTCACAATCACAAAAACCCTTACCGATTCGGGTCCGTGTGAGCTATGCTAACCAAAACCCCAAACTACTCAAGCTTCTCGAAGATCTCTGCCACAAAACCATCAAACATCTTTAATAACCCAAAACTATCAGACCAGAATACTGGATTTACGATGAAATTTGCTTACCAATCGACAAACTCTCAGACGAACGATAAAGCTCTAAGGGTTCACGAACAACTCCTCAAATAGATCGACAACTGGCAGATTTTCTGTGATAGATCAACATTAATACCTTAATAAAGAGATCTGATCGGAACAGAATCACAAAAATCACAAAAGAATTGCTTACCCCTTCACGAACCTTGATTCTCGGCCAAATTCTCCAAAACTCGAAGCTTTAGGGTTCTTAGCTCTGGCTGCACAAACTCTCTGTGTTATGTGACTCTAAAGCCCTCAAAACTCTTATACTAATCGTCCCTTAAGTTTAATTCACGAATTGGACCTCGGACCTTAAGAAAAACCCACCAAAAACTCACAAATAATGGCCCATCTTCATAATATGACTCGGCCCTTCACACCACCGCCTTATTCCATACTTAGAATATATTTTACGAGTTTGTGACTTGACAAAACTCGCTTTGACTGAACCAATCAAATTTGGGACACAAACCACCTTAATCCGCATATCCGGTTCCATAGTCAACCCAAAATATCAAAATCTCCTTAAACCAATTCCATCTCGATCGATTGTCACTAATTCACAAAATATTAGGATTGATCGAAACAGAAATTCATTTGACCGAGCCAATTGGTCCAAGCCCAACAATTTCCCTTATTTGGTTTGTAGTCCTTTAATGAATCCTGGTCAAATCAAGAATTTTAGATGGCCCAGCCAAATTCCACCTCGACCTAACTTAATCATTTTCCAAAATAATTCAACTCTGACTTCCCCAGCCTGAACCGACCATTTTCATTTTTGACTCTGAGTGTTTGAAAGCCTTTCAGTTGATAAAGGAAACGTTGATCTCAGCCCCAATAGTCCAAGCTCCGAATTGGGACTATCCATTTGAAATCAAGTGCGACGCCTCAGACTATGCCGTTGGAGCAGTGTTAGGTCAGAAAATAGATAAAAAGTTGCACGTTATTTACTATGCGAGCAGAACTTTAGATGAAGCTCAAGGGAGATATTCTACCACGGAGAAGGAATTGCTTGCAGTAGTCTTTGCCTTTGAAAAGTTTAGAAGCTACCAGGTGGGATCAAAAGTGGTAGTCTACACAGATCATGCAGCACTAAGACACATCTACGCAAAGAAAGACACCAAACCCAGGTTGCTTAGATGGATTCTATTACTACAAGAATTTGACATGGAGATAGTTGATAAGAAAGGAATAGAAAATGGGGTAGCTGATCACCTATCTCGGATGAGGATTGAAGACCCATTCCCAATCGACGATTCCATGCTAGAAGAACAAATGATGTTAGTCCAGATCTTCAAAAATACCCATTGCGAAAGGGTTGATTTAAAGAAAGTTCAGGCACTAGCGAAAGAAAAATCACCATGGTTTGCGGATTTAGCTAACTACTTAGTGAGCGGCGAAATTCCCAGCAGCCTCGATGCATACAACAAGAAGAAATTTCTCAGAGACGTCAACCATTACTACTGGGATGAACCATATCTCTACAAGAAATGATCAGACGGTTTGTTTAGAAGATGTATAGCTGAGGAAGAAGTCAGAGGAGTGCTAGAACATTGCCATGGTTCCACATATGGAGGCCATTTTGCCACTTTCAAGACTGTGCAGAAGATACTCCAGGCTGGTCTATGGTGGCCAACCATGTTTAAGGACGCCCAAAATTTCATTACCAAGTGTGATCCATGCCAAAGGATGGGGAACATAGGCAGAAGAAACGAGATGCCCGAGAACCCTATCCTCAAACTTGAAGTATTTGATGTATGGGGCATTGATTTTATGGGACCTTTCAACCCACCATCCTTTGGGAATAGTTACATATTGGTTGTTGTGGACTATGTCTCAAAATGGGTTGAAGCCATACCCATTCCCACCAACGATGCAAAAGTGGTGTTGAAGATGTTCAAAACCATTATTTTCCCCAGGTTTGGAGTCCCGAGAGTCGTTATCAGTGATGGTGGTTCACATTTTATTAACAAGGTTTTTGAGAATCTCTTAAGAAAGCATGGAGTGAAGCATAAGGTGGCGACACCTTACCATCCTCAGACAAGCGGCCAAGTTGAAGTCTCTAATAGGCAAATCAAGGCCATCCTGGCAAGGGTAGTAGGGGCATCAAGGAGAGATTGGTCGACTAAACTTGTCGATGCTCTATGGGCTTATAGAACCGCTTACAAGACTCCAATTAGGAGGACCCCGTTTCAGCTGCTGTACGGAAAGGCTTGTCATCTGCCCGTAGCGGTTGAGTACAAAGCGCTATGGGCAACAAAGCTTTTGAATCTTGATATCAGAACAGCTCAAGAAAAAAGAGTCGTGGACTTGCATGAGCTGGAAAAAATCAGACTTGAAGCCTATTGAAGCTCGAAGGTATATAAGGAAAGAAATAAGACCTTTCACGACAAAAAGATTCTGCGCAAAGATTTCAAAGCCGGAGATCAGGTCTTGCTCTTCAACTCGAGACTGAAACTTTTCCCAGGAAAACTGAAGTCAAAGTGGTCTGGACCATTTAGCATCAAGGAGGTGTTACCATATGGAGCTGTCACCTTGTTTGCTAAGGAGGGTAACGAGTTTACAGTGAAGGGGCAGCGGCTCAAACCTTACATGGTGGACTACATTCCAGAAGAGACTACAATTTTCCTGGATGAGCCAATAAATACCTAAAAACCAAGAAGTCAAGCTTAGTGACTTTAAACAAGCTCGCGTGGGAGGAAGTCTCATGTTTATCCTTGTAAATATTCTTTATTTCTATTTTTGTGATTTTTGTAGTTTTTCTTAAAATGTTTCTACCCAATGTCTCAGGTGCACGCAAGGAGTAGAGGAAGCAAAAAAATGCTCGAGCAAGTCCGAGCAACATCCTCGATGAGGCAGCTCGAGCAAAGTGCTCGATTTGGGGCTAGAGCAGACTGGGCAAGGTGCTTGAGCACATGCTCGATGAAGGAGCTCGAGCACATGCTCGATGAAGGAGCTCGAGCACATGCTCGATGAAGGAGCTCGAGCAATGCTAAATGAGGAGCTCGAGCAGAACGCTTGATGCGTGCTCGAGCAGACGAGAAACACGACGCTCGAGCAGATGAGGAACAAAACGCTCGGGCAGACGAGAGACGAGGCGCTCGAGCAACAGCTCGACGAGGCACTCGAGAAGCAGCTCGACGAGGCACTCCACCGAAAAAAAAAAAAAAAATTATCTATTTCGATTTCTTTTGAGTTTTTGATTCAAGATAATTTTTAACCTTTTGTATTTATGTTCCGCATTATCTGAACCACGATTTCCAACGTTTTAACCATGCCTTTTTCTTGTCTTTGCTAGGCGCCTTTCTCTCATTCCACCGCCACTTGCGTCGTCTGTCTTCTAGCACGTCCAGGTTCATCCCCCCGTTTTCTCTATAAAAGGAACGCCCCCCCTTGCAACTTCACACTTGAGACTTAGCAGAAATCTCGAAAAAAAAAAAAAACCCTCTGATCTTCGTGTTCATCGCGTTCTTCGTGTTCTTCGTAAAATTTCTAAATCCAAGATTTTCTATCAACCTCGTCAAGCACCTCTTCAAGCACACCCTACAATGACAAACAACCGCGGACGTACAGAAGCGGAACACATTGCTAGGCGTTATATAGAAAAAAGAGGTTTCAGATCTCAAGCAACTGACCCTAGCGCAGCTGATGAGCCTGCACCAGACTGGCGCAACTGTGTAAGAGCTACCTCGCTAGCACGGTGCTACGCGAAGATTAAGCGTGCAGCGGAGAGTCGACGACCTACTGAACCTGAACCAGAGCCTGAAGTTGAGAGAAGACACGAACTATGTTACTCTACCCGAGTCGAGCACTCAAGTCCCGAGCAACTCGAGCGCCTAAGTAGAGAAACCACTCAAGTCCACTACTCAAGCACAGAGGAGCTCGATGAGACATATCACCCTCAGCACTCGAGCCCGCAGCTTGCTGCAAAGACCAAGGCATCCTCACGAGACAGGGCAGAAATCACTCGAGGAAAAAGGCCCGTTAAGAGCAGCAGAGACACTCGAGTCCACTACTCAAGCACAGAGGAACTCGATGAGACATATCACCCTCAGCACTCGAGTCCGCCGCGTAGAGCAAAACCCATGGCATTCTCGCGAGACCGGGAAGAGATTGCTCGTGGAAAACGACCTGTTAGGAGTAGTGGTGAGAAATCTGGAGATGGAAGCGCAGAGGTGGAGGCTAAGGAAGGAAAGAGTAGCGAGAGGACAGAGCCAGAGCTGACGGCAAAAGAGATGAGAGCAGTCTTCCTTTTTAGAGGTTTCGCAGGGACACGCTACCCTCACCGACCAACCATGAAGAAATTGGGTATAGATGAAGATGTTGAATCCCTATTCGCACTAGGGGGCTGACAATATTCATGAGAAATAACTCGCTAGCTTATCAAGTTGAAACTTGTCATTTACTCGCTACCCTTCAAGTTCACCTCTATGAAGATCACCCTGAATACGTCTCGGACGGAGGGCTGGGATGGATCACATTCAAAGTAAGAGGAAAGCTCTACTCCCTCACCACCGCCAAGCTCGACACTCTCTATGGTTTCAGCAGTGGGACAGGATCAGAAGAAGATTTTGTGAAAGAAGAGCTACAATCCCTATGGCGTACAATAGCAGTGGACATGCCCTACTCATCTTCTAGGTCCAAGAGCACTCAGATTCTCCACCCTGCATTGAGATACCTGCACAAATCAATTGCCCATACCATGTTTGCGTGCCAAGTAACAGGCCCTGTAAACCAAGGTCAGCTGCAAGTGATAGACTTAGCCTTGAAAAGGCTTCTCGAATTCGCTAAGGATGGGACGGAACTGCTAGGAGACAGAAACAATACAAGTCTCACCTTCACTATGCTAAATCAGTTCCTGAACTATAGAGACTGGGGTGTGAAGCTGCACAGAAAAAATTCGAAAGGAGAGCTCAGCATTGGAGTGTCATCACACCCATACTGGTCGCCTGCAAAGTACCTTTGATTTATGAGCCCTGCGCACCAAGATGGCTGGACCTGGACTACCTCAGGAAAGAATTTTTCCTAAAAAAGACACCAAGTTCAGAAGAATGCCTATTTCAGTTCATGCACGCTACAGCTGGACCGGCTCAACTACAACTCCCATGCGCTGATCTAGCAAGTGCTAGCATCGATTTCTGTCCACCAATCGAATTGCTCTATCAACCAGTGCCGGAAGACCTCCAACAAGCGCGAGAAAAGGATGTTCCTGGTCGCTCAGCTCGATCTCACTCCCCGAGCGCATCCGAAGACACCCAGCCCGAGTCGTTTCACTTCGAAGAGTATGCAGCACAAAAACAGCACAAGGGTCTATGGGAGGCTCACAAGCGAATAGGGTTGCTCCAGAAGTGGAACAAAGCTCAGGATAAAATGATCAAGGCACTAAAGAGTACGGTGAAGGAATTGATGGAGGGGTGGAAGGAGATGAAGGAGCATTTCAGCAAGAGTCAAGGAAAGAGCAAGAGCCCCGCTGACACACACGAATCACAAGACCAAGCCGCCTCTGCTCACCAACATAAAGAACTGTCCCAACCGAGTACCCTGCGGAGAAGTGGTTCTACACACATTAGTTCTAGGCGCAGCACCTATGACGAGCCACCTCGATACTCTTCCTTTGAGCCAAGGCAGAGAAAAAGGAAAGCAGCAGGACCGAGCAGAGCTACCAACCCCTCCAGCATGCTCACTGAGGACATAGAAGAGTTCACCGACTCTTTCTTCTCCAACTACTGAAGTATCACTCTCCAACCCATTGTATTTATCATTGTACTTAGTTTAATTTTACTTTCGTTTGCAAACTCTGTTCCAGATTTCTATTACACAAGGGACTGTGTAATTTAAGTTTGGGGGAGGGTTCATCATGTATTTCACATTGTTTTCTGTTTTCTTAATTCAAATTTTCAATCATCTATGTGCATCTAAAAAACATAAAATTTGAAATTTTTTCGAAAATCATTTTACAAAAAACATAGTGTCCATGTAGTTGCATTAGCATTTTAGGATTGAGTCTACTTGCATTTCATCTAGGATTTCTGCATAAGGGATAATGATGATTCTTGCCTAGCCTAGCATGCAGTACAAATTTTTAATGAACCACTTAGTTGTTCTGTTGTGCATGTTGATTAAGTTTGAAGTATAAGGCAGCACCATCCTTTGAATTGATTGCTTGACATTTGATTTTGGCTGAAGCTTGTTGTGAAGTGTATTCATTCCCTATCTATTTGGACCATAACCTGACTTATAATTATCATGGTTACGCATTGAACTTGAACTCATGGATACCTATATACATAGTTGGATTATCTTTCATCTTTTTACCACCCTTGTTATCCAAGTAGCTGATTCCCCTTATTGGAACAGTTTCCCCACCATTGAACCTACCTTTCTTTCAAGCCAATATTATTTTATGTGTGTGAGGCCTTTTTATGAATTGAGCTTGGTAGAAAGTGTTAGGTTGGAGCCGACAAGGATAGGTTTTCATTTAGTTATAGTTCACGGTTGATGGACTAGCTAGGACTAGGTGGGAACATGATTTTGGGTAGAAATGAATTAGGATGTTCCAGCTCGAGGTAGAGAACTCGACTGAGTTAGTGGATAACCACTGTTGGATGAGTCGAAAAAAAGAAAGAAAAGGGAAAAAGGAAAGAAACTTCTAAGCAGAGAGATGTGTATAATTGAAGCTCTAGTAAAGTATTGGGTAGTACGAAAGAAAAAAATATGTATGGGCTCAGGAAAAGAAAAAAAGAAAAACTTGCATGAATTACATAAGAGATAGAGCCTCAGATAGACACCCAATGCGCTAGACTAAGCAAATGTTAAGGTAAACCCTCCTTAGAACACAAAAAAAAAATTTGATCAAAAAGGAATTCATTGCAGAAAAGTGCCAAAGGGTAACGATAGGATCATTCCTGGGATTAGATTTAGGGGTTTGGGTTTTTATTATGTATATATATGGGTAGATGGGAGTCTATCCTTGTATGCATCAGTTGGCCCTGACCTTTAGCCTTCTTCTAAAGCTCAGTTTTTCTTTGAGAGTCCTTTGAGTGAGAATGAGTGTCACCAGTTACCTTAAGGGACCATCTTTGTCCTTTGACCACTTCCTTAGCCAAATGAGTTCAATGACTGTGAATAAACTTGATTCATGATTTCTGTTTAATGAATGTTAAAGGGTTTGAAGAATCTGAATGCTTGTGCATGCTAAAATCATTGTTAAATAAGTGATGTGACGAGCATGGCTAAGGCTTTAAAAGTAGAACTTGTTAACATTGCACTCAATATAGCTTCTTGGGAAATTTGATCAAGTTTTAAAACTGCATTGCTTAGGTTCTGAATCCCCATTTTCTAACCTCTCTCCCTTCTTATGAATTGTTTACTTGAGGGCAAGCAAAGACTAAGTTTGGGAGAGTTGATGTCTCTCTATTTTAGCATGTTTTAGCATGCTATTTATCATCATTTAGGACCAGATTCATCATATGTTTCACCCCATTTATAGTCTTTTCACACATTTAGCATCAATACTAGGATTTTGCATTAGCTTTGCATACATATGCATTTAGGGAGTTGATTTCAGGTACTTGGACGATGTTCTGGACGTTCGGAGAGTTTCACGCCGCAAGCTGCAGCAAAGTGATTGAGCAGGGGAAAGACAAAATAGTTGAGCAAGAGAAAGAGCAGCATGCTCGAGCACATTTCCAAGAAGATTGACGAGTGCTCGGGCAGAAAAGGGACATGCACTCGAGCATCTCCATCGAGCACAGCTCGAGCAGCTCCATCGAGCACACGTCGAGCAGATTATTAGCAAACACCTCGAGCAGCTCCATCGAGCACACCTGGAGCAGCTCCATCGAGCACACCTCGAGTAGATTTCAAGAAGTGCTTGAGCACACGCTCGAGCAGAGTCCTCGACCAGGCCTTCAACTACACACGCCAATCAAGCTGCATCGACCTCTGAAGACTTAGCCGTTTATTTTATCTTTACCCATTTTTAGGGTTTACCGCATTTTCATATAAATACCCCTTTTGGGTTTTGTGCAAAAGGTATTCCGTTTTTTTGTGTAAGCCTTTTTTATTTCTTAGGTTTTCTCTCTTTTGTTCTGGAGTGTTCTTCATTTGTTCATCATTGTTCTTGACTTTGAATCCAGATTTCTTTTAATCCCATTGTTAGTTTGCTTTAATTCTTTGCAGTCTTGTTATTCCGGCAATAATCTGTCTTTCTAATCTCTTTTTAATGAATTCTGAGAAGTTTGGATTTTCTGGGTTTATGTTCTTCAATATGTTTGAGTAGTTTTTAGGGTTCTTGAGGATGGGATAGGTAGTGACGAATCTTTGATCTTCTAGGGTGTTTGAGTTTAGTTGTTTGTGAATCCCTTCTGGATTAGTGTTCTTAATGCTAGTTTCTCTTTGATCAATTGCAGCTAGATCTTAAGTGTTTCCACACTCAAAAGGTGGTTGATGAAACGCTTGAACAACTAGTGCCAGTGATTTGCATTCCTAGCCTAAGAGATTGGATGTTTAGGGTGTTCATTGACAAAAACGGGTTGAGTCTTAGTGCCTGTTAGGATAGATTTCGTCAGAGACATCTGAGTCTGGAACTGCCCTAGCTTGAGGTCATTTGTCACGACAGTGGATTTGATTGCTTGTGAACCCGTTGTCTAGGGAGTAGCTCTGTTTGAGTTTGTCAGCGCCTTAGATAGATTTCAGCGGAGTCACTGACCAATTATCCCATTCTTGAGACCTTGTTTGTCTTAGTTGATTTTACCTTGTCTTAGTTATCATTTTCGCTTGCTAGTTTCTACACTTCGTTTTATCTCATCAATTTATTTCGTCATTTTCACTTGCTGCATTACTCCTACAGCATCTGTGCACTGCTTCTCTAGCACCTGCACCTGCCTCCCTAGTATTTTTACTTAGCATTTATTTTGCATATTTCATCTTTCACTTACGTTATTAGACAATCCAACCCCAACTTGCTTGGCTTGAATTAAGTATATCTGATCTCATCTTGATTGTTAGCATCACACTCATTTGGATTGACACCTTAGTACTACAATGACATGTTAGACTAAGGAATTGATATATCCATAGTTTACTGCTTTCACACCACACAACACACATTTAAACTTGTATTTTTACTTAGGAAAATCATAAAGGACTGGGGATTTACATCCAATAGGACAAGTTCCTATTGCTAGGTCTCCCTTGACTACGGGCTAAGTACTGAGTAAAAATACCTATATCAATGCATCATGTATCCGCCCCTTTATCTGCATCTTTTGTCCACCGGCCGCTCGTACTAACCCAATTTCCGGGTATATTTCCTTTACGAATCTTCCTTTCCCTGCCATTTCCGAGCTCACAAAACTTTGTGTAGCCCCTGGATCAAACAAGGTATGTGTTTCCATACCCCCGATTTCCATTGTCCCACTGATCGCCTGGAAATTGCCTGAGTCGCTATCCTCTTCTGAGAGTTCATAAACATGTGGAGCCCCAGCGTGCCGCTTCGGTGGCGGCGGTAACGCATCGCCCCCATGGTTACCTCTTTGTCCCGCTTGTCTTTCTGCTCCTAGCTTTGGACACTCCCTCTTAAAGTGCCCCGCTATTCCACAGTAGTAGCAAGCCTTTGGCTCTTGGCCATTACCCTGATCCTTATGAGGACAGTCCCGGATCGCATGATCCTTGCTTCCGCATTAGGTGCATGCGCCCGATGTCTTCCAACATTCCCCTAAATGCATTTTCCCGCATTTGGCACATTCCGTGCGTTTTCCCTCGAATTTGTTAGGTTCAGTACCTTCCCGTTTCCTTTTCTTATCTGTAGCATGGCCCGACTGATTTGTACGAGATTAGAACGTTGCCTGATTAATTTGCTTCTACTCTTCTATGCCAATCTCGATCATGGCTGCACGCTCCACTAACTCCGATACCGAAGTGAACTTGCGAACCAAGCAGTGGTTACGTATCTTGATCCTTAATCTTCGGATAAATCGGCGAACCTGAGCTTGCTAATCTTCAAGCTCCCTTCCCAGATATCGCCTTAGGCGATTGAATTCCTCATCATATTCTCGCACTGTTTTGTTTCCTTGCACCAGTTCAAGGTAAGCGCACTCGAGTCTATCCCATGCTTCAGGTGGGAAAAACTTCTTGTTAAACTCGTGCTCAAAGTCAGCAAAAGTACGAATTTCGTCACTCTTCCTTTTCTCCACAGCCAGCCACCAATTATGTGCATCTCCCTCAAGAAAATGCACGGTTATGTCCTTCTGGTAATCTTCCGCGCAACGAGTGGAGTTAAAGTTCATGACCAGGTGACTCCTCCATTCATCTGCCGCTACCGGATCAGAACTACCAGTAAATTGTCTCGTCTCTAACTTCGAGACGTACTCCAACACGTTCGGATAATCGTTCCCTTTTCTCGCCGTGGGTGCTGGTGGGCGAAACTCAATTACTTCCACGTCCAATTCCTTTTATTTCCTGGCCGTTTGTACCACAAGAGCCGGTACAAGTGCCTGGGTCAATGTGGCTATTTGTGCCGTCATTGCCTTCATCATCTCCCATTGCTCTTGGGCAGTAGGAATCACATTCAGGGTTTCAGCCGTTGCCCCGTTTCCAGAAGTGCCTTGAGTTTCTACCGTTGATTTTAATCTGGTGGCACTCCAAGTTCCATTTGATGCCTCATTACCGGTTACACCTGGAGCCGATCCTTGTGCCCCAATGGTTGTATTAGTTACCTTATCGGAACCATCTTGTCTCGCACCAGGAGTTTGATGAACCGGTGTTACTTCATTTTGCCCAATCACAAGTCCGACTGGGTTCTATTCGATTCCTTCCGTCTGAGTTACTTCAACTAGTGTTTCCTCGGCAACATCCTTTCCTTTTCCTTTATCCTTCTTACTTTTCCCCGATTTGCTGCTCTTACCCATCTGTAAAACTCGAAGGTTAGTTCACAGATATACATATGATTTAAGAGTAAGACAATTACCGCGAGTACCCAAAAGTTGGTGAGTGGTGATTTATCTGGCATTATTAACCCCCTAGGAACAAGCATGCTCTGATACCAACTTGTAAGGACCCGTCCCGGACTCCACGAGTCCAAGCCGAATCCTCACATCCCTTAGTCAATGTTTTAGGGTCCAATCCTTAAACAAATTAGTTTTTCGAGGTTGAATTATTATGTGATTCGTTTCTTAGAGTTTAAGTTCAATATAATAGAGATTAAATAGAGAAACCGGATAACTTTATTTATTTCTCAAAGGATTCGATACAATATGAGAGTTTGCATATAAGCTAATACATATTATGGTCGATCCTATACTACCCAGTCCATCACCACCCACTTTCACGGCCTTGAGTCTCTCGCGGCTAAGCCCTTTCCTTACCACGATCACCATCTTGCCCTGAAACCAAAGTTCCATAAATAATCTGTAATTTCCTTAGATTTTATTCGAAAGAATGCATATGCAGATCAAGCCCATTATGCACGTTTTCCCATTTCCCTTTTCCCTTAGGATTTCTTAAACTTATAGTGCGGATCTGGGCACAAAGCCACATAACCGCACTTACCTTGGATTTCCGGTGGTGTGTTTTGCATGTTTCCCTGTGATCCACCGAGACCTATTTTCTCAGCACCGATCCTTCTTCTTTGCTCGCTGCCAATTCTCGCAATCCTTTTGTGTTTTCTACAGAAAATACTTATAGAAATTCTTTGTTTTATTCTCCCTTTTTGGTCTGTTTTGGAAATGACTCCGAGTTTTCTCGGGTGAAAACGGTTATTGGAACCGAACTGCAGATCCATTGAATCTTGGTAACCGTTCGACGGTTCCTTGGCACACGCACCCATTTCGCCAATGCTTGGTAACCGCCTCAGTGCTGTCAGTTGTCCTTCACTCCTTCCAGCTAGGTCGAGCTACCCGGTAGCTGATCCAGCTAGCTCGAGCTTCCTGGCAGCTGATCCAGCTGACCAGCTCGGGTGTTTCAGCTCATTCCCTTGGTTTGAGCTATCGGCAGCTGGTTAACTCGTGTTTTCAGCCCAATACTTAGTATTTTTCCCACTTTCTTTCTTTCTTTATTCGTGAACTCGTATTGGATCCTCCTTTAATCCAATACTGATCTACTTAGTCCAGGGTTTTCGTAACACCCGTGTTCCGGGCAATGGAGTCTCGGTACGGGCAATGTTACGGTCAGTCGAGAAATTCCAAGGTTTTGTCATTCAGACAGATTCGGTCGTTCGGACATGTGTATTCGGAAAAACATGTTTGGTCGGAAAATGGAGTTTGGTCTGGAAATGGACATGTTTATTCTGGAATGGACAAGTATGGTCAGAAAATGAGGTTTGGTCATGTTCGGACAATTCTGGTCGGATCCGGACAGGTTTGGTCGGATTTAGGACAAGTTTTGTCCGAAATATGAAAATGGTCCGCTCAGGCTGGGGAAGTCAGGGTTGAATTATTTTAGAAAATGATTAAGTTGGGTCGAGGTGGAATTTGGCTGGGCCATCTAGAATTTATTATTGGACCAGGATTCATTAAAGAAGGACTACAGACCAAATAGGGGAAATTGTTGGGCTTGGACCAATTGGCTCGGTCATATCAATGTCTGTTTTGATCAATCTTAATATTTTGGGAATTAATGACAATCGAACGAGCTGGAATAGGTTTAAGGAGATTTTGATATTTTGGGTTGGTTATGGAACCGGATATGCAGATTAAGGTGGTTTGTGACCCAAATTTGATTGGTTCAATCAAATCGAGTTTTGTCAAGTCCCAAACTCGTGAAATATATTCTAAGTATGGTATAAGGTGGTGGTGTGAAGGGCCGAGTC
Organism: Cardamine occulta; assembly: GCA_028015245.1. Classification (NCBI taxonomy): domain Eukaryota; kingdom Viridiplantae; phylum Streptophyta; class Magnoliopsida; order Brassicales; family Brassicaceae; genus Cardamine; species Cardamine occulta. The sequence goes on from CM051368.1 coordinate 8,606,821, forward strand.
ACATTATGAAGATGGGCTATTATTTGTGAGTTTTTGGTGGGTTTTTCTTAAGGTCCGAGGTCCAATTCGTGGATTAAACTTAAGGGACGATTAGTATAAGAGTTTTGAGGGTTTTAGAGTCGCATAACACAGAGAGTTTGCGCAGCCAGAGCTAAGAACCCTAGAGCTTCGAGTTTTGGAGAATTTGGCCGAGAATCAAGGTTCGTGAAGGGGTAAGCGATTCCTTTGTGATTTTTGTGATTCTGTTTTGATCAGATCTCGTTATTAAGGTATTAATGTTGATCTATCATAGAAAATCTGTCAGTTGTCGATCTTTTTGAGGAGTTGTTCGTGAACCCTTAGAGCTTTACCGTTCGTCCGAGAGTTTGTCGATTGGTAAGTGATACACGCACGGAATCACACCGAGCTTAGATCACTTGATGATCAAAGAATTCCAAGCTTTGACTCGCGGAAGGTGGAATTGAAGGTAGAGATGGAGGTGATGTTTTGTGATTGACTCTCTCAATCGGTGGGCTTGATTGACTCACTCAATCGGTGGAGAACTAGACTTGTTTGAATCACACAAACAATCCTAATCCTATAATCTCAAGAATCAAATGAATCTCTCAAATGAAACTTAAAGACAAACTTTAAACAAAGACAGCCTTTGAATAAAAAGCAAACTTGTATATTTCTTAGATGATTGAAAGGTGATTTACAAGGAGAACGAGATGAGCTTTTATAGGCTCAGTATACAATGGTCCTAAGGTCTAAAACAAGAAACAAATCGCAGAATTAAAAGAAAATATGGCCGTTGGAGGCTTAATGATTAAATCGGCCAAATAAGGCAAGTGGAGCCTTTGCTTGTATCTTGTCAACTTGGGGAGGAAGGTGCGTGTCCTTAGAAGCCTCTGATTGTCTTGGAGTGTCTCTAAAACTAGTGAAGGCTGAGGAAAACGTGACCTTTGTGAGTTAAAGGCGTGATGATCCGAATATGGCAAGATCGGGTCCTGATATGGAAGATGAATGTGTGGAAGGATCCTTTGGTTTAGAAAAATCATATCTCCTGATCCAAAATTGATTTTGGTTCGATTCCAACTCGAAAAGCTTCCTTTGTGTTTCAAGAATGTAGAACAAGTCGGTTTGTAGCTTATTTTTTTGTGGTTCGGCCGTAATCCTCCAAATAAGGCAGGTAGGTCCAAACCAGGTGAGTTCATATTCACCTGACTTGTAAAAATCATATCTTCTGTTTCTAAGCATCTCTTTACCTGATTCCAACTCTCAGAGCTTCCATTTTGAGTCAAGATTCCATAGCAGGTCTTCTCGTTGCTCGGTTCCTCTTGGTCTGGCCGGGATCCACCTTTTAATGTACATCGGTCCAAATCCGATATGTTAGAATTCAGCTGACTTGTAAAATCAATACCTCCTTCATCTGAACTGATAATTGGTTGATTACACTTCGAGGTGCTCTCTAGATGAGATGAGAATTTAATGCAAGTGGTGATTAAGCTGGAACAATTAGCCTTGGGCTCTTGTGCACCAAAAAGTTGCTGCCTCGTTAAAACCTTACCGGGAAAACCCATTGGGATAAAACCACAGTGAAGGAAAAAGAGTACAGTCCTTGAAGATGTCTTTATCCATCTCATGATGACCTGAGGAACTCCAATATTGGTTCTTGGTTCGAGTTCCTTATTTACTTGAGACTTGTTTGGTCCTTTGAGTGTTGATTTGCTCTCCTCGGTCTCGTCGGCTTGTCTTTGCTCCATTTGATCTCTCTCATGGTTGGTGCTAGGTTTGATGACCGCATCATACCCTCCCTCTTCAAAAGTTTTTGACCTCAAAACCTGATTACCTCGGTTTGTTGGTGATTCATTGAAGCATGCTACGTTGGGTGGCTCTTCTTTGATCAGAATGTTGTCGAGGAAATCCCCTTGTTTGTTAGGGTCTGGCAAACACACCATGAACTCTGGAGATGGCATGTGATTACACACAGCTGGTTCCTCCATTTCATCCGAAGTTAAATTCCATTTGGATGTGGTTTCTCTTTGGGTTTTGTACTCGCCTAGGGTACCTGTCCTTTCTTTTAAACTTAATGGAAAAGTCAAGTCCATTAAATCTGGAACAAAGGTACTTATAATAGGATTCTTGAAACTACAAGTGAGCATAATATTTTTACAATAATTAATGAACTCGTATTGATCACTTACTTGAGCTGGGGATGTTGTTTCTAAATGTTTCTTCTCAAGTTTCACTCTTCTTACCACTTCTTGACTTTCATGCTTCTTGTTATGCCCTACAACATCAACCTTTGGCATAGACAAGAGCATTATCCTAGAACTGTAATTTTCAAAACTCACTTCAATAATGTCATTGCTTGCCTCTGGTGCACTTAGTTTTGATTCTATAGAAATATCGTTTATCATGTTTCTTTCAGGACAAGTCACAGCAAAATGACCTTGCTTATGACATCTATAACAGATTATTTCTTTGGATTTAGATAGCTTAGGAGACTTACATTGCTTTGGTTCACCGTGTGGTTCAAGCATTGAGCTCTGAATTTGCTTGTGAGCTACGACTTTTGCCATTGGTTCCTCCTCTTGTGCTTGAGTGATTAATGTGGCCTCAGTCCTCTTAATGGGTGCTGGTGTCGTCCTTCTCTTCAGTTTAGAACTGTATGGTTGCTTTGGAACCGACCTCTCCTTTGGAGCTGATTGGAATAAGAACTTCTTTGGAGTATAGCTCTTGTTTAGGGACTTTGGAACAAATGTCCGGTACATGCTTTGCTTGAGTAGTCCCCAAGTGTTGATTGGCTGGGAATTTTGACGCCAAAAATCTTCTTGTTGCCACCATTCTTGTGCTTCTCCAACTAGGGTGTCTAAGGCATAGGAAAACATGTCTTCCTTAGGTATGTGTTGGGAACGGAACCAATTCTCCATATCGTTCTCCCAATGTAAGTAAGCTTCTGGTCCTTGTTCATGACCAGAAAACTGGATGTACCGAGGCTCTTCAGCTATGTCTTCATCCTCTTTGATTTAGGCTTCTTCAAAATCATCTCTTCCAGCCTCACTTTTGACTTCCTCCTCTTCAACAAACTCTTCTGGAGACCTTTGAGACTCAGTCTCATCTTCATGGTTGAAGTAAGGAATCTCACACCATGGTCTATCCTCTTCTTCACGTTCTGAACCAGTCTCTTCATAGTTTTCTTCTTCATCATGGCATGATTCATCTTCAGCAAAACATGACTCTTCTTCATAGGCGTGTTGCTTGAGCCTCTGTTCATCTCTTGATTTGTTTTGCAAATCAAATTCGTGGTGTTGATCCTCCAAACTGTCATGAAAGCCAACTTCTTCACAGAAACTTGATTCTGATTTTTCTTCATCACGCACATTAGTTTCTTCTTCTAAACCAATTTGAGAGCTAGTAAATCCGAGGTCTTCTTCTTCATAGAGCACACTTTCTGACTCTGTCTCATAATCCCAGTGTTCTTCATTACTTTCATAGCCTTCTCCAGTACTGAATTCAGAATCAGCACCTCCTTCCCATGAGTTGGGGTCATATCCTTCGTCTCCACTCCATGAGGGGTCCAGTTCTTCACCCCAATCGATCTCTGAGGTGTTAAACTCACTTCTTTCATCCTCTACATCAGATTCATAGTCCATGGCGGATGGTTCCTGAAAAAGATTCAACACAATATCAATGCTCTAGCAACTAAAAGAACCGATTTAGACAATTTCAGCCACTTGGACACAGATTGGAAAACAACTTCGAAAAAATATCAAATGGACTCAAAAATTTAAAATTGCACTTGATAAATCTTCTTAAGAGATTAAATTAACGAAATCAAAAAGAAAGATATTTTTTTGGAAATTTTCGGATTTTATACGACTCAAACAAAACAGATCAAAATCCAGAAGCGATTTTTGATATGTCTGAGATTTAATTCTCAAACAAATACCAAACGAACTTCTAAATTCTGGGATACAATATTTATGGGTTTTCAAGACTCTAAGAAAGGAGAAACGGAAAGAAAATAATTTTTTTTAATGATTTTTGGATTTTATAAAACTGATGCACTGAAACAGACGAAAAAATGGAAATAGAAAATTTTTATGTGGTTTTCTCTAATAAAGTAAAAACAAATAACAAACTGAAGCAAATAAAATTTTGTTTTGGTTTTTTTATTAAAGTATCTGAAGCTAATAGCAAGAACAAAGCAAGAAATAAATTTTTTTTTTTTTTGTTTATGTGTTTTCGATTTAATGAAAATGGAAATAACAAAACAGAAAATTTGAAAGAGATAAAGATTGAAGAGATACAACCTGAGGGATAGGAGCTTTGAGCTCTGATACCAGATGATACAGGCACGGAATCACACCGAGCTTAGATCACTTGATGATCAAAGGATTCCAAGCTTTGACTCGCGGAAGGTGGAATTGAAGGTAGAGATGGAGGTGATGTTTTGTGATTGACTCTCTCAATCGGTGGGCTTGATTGACACGCTCAATCGGTGGAGAACTAGACTTGTTTGAATCACACAAACAATCCTAATCCTATAATCTCAAGAATCAAATGAATCTCTCAAATGAAACTTAAAGACAAACTTTAAACAAAGACAGCCTTTGAATAAAAAGCAAACTTGTATATTTCTTAGATGATTGAAAGGTGATTTACAAGGAGAACGAGATGAGATTTTATAGGCTCAGAATACAATGGTCCTAAGGTCTAAAACAAGAAACAAATCGCAGAATTAAAAGAAAATATGGCTGTTGGAGGCTTAATGATTAAATCGGCCAAATAAGGCAAGTGAAGCCTTTGCTTGTATCTTGTCAACTTGGGGAGGAAGGTGCGTGTCCTTAGAAGCCTCTGATTGTCTTGGAGTGTCTCTAGAACTAGTGAAGGCTGAGCAAAATGTGACCTTTGTGAGTTAAAGGCGTGATGATCCGAATATGGCAAGATCGGGTCCTGATATGGAAGATGAATATGTGGGAGGATCCTTTGGTTTAGAAAATTCATATCTCCTGATCCAAAATTGATTTTGGTTCGATTCCAACTCGAAAAGCTTCCTTTATGTGTTAAGAACGTAGAACAAGTCGGTTTGTAGCTTAACTCTCTGTGGTTCGGCCGTAATCCTCCATATAAGGCAGGTAGGTCCAAACCGGGTGAGTTCATATTCACCTGACTTGTAAAAATCATATCTTCTGTTTCTAAGCATCTCTTTACCTGATTCCAACTCTCAGAGCTTCCATTTTGAGTCAAGATTCTATAGCAGGTCTCCTCGTTGCGTTCCTCTTGGTCTGGCCGGAATCCACCTTTTAATGTACATCGGTCCAAATCCGATATGTTAGAATTCAGCTGACTTGTAAAATCAATACCTCCTTCATCTGAACTGATAATTGGTTGATTCCACTTCGAGGTGCTCTCTAGATGAGATGAGAATGTAATGCAAGTGGTGATTAAGCTGGAACAATTAGCCTTGGGCACTTGTGCACCAACAAGTTGCTGCCTCGTTAAAACCTTACCGGGAAAACCCATTGGGATAAAACCACAGTGAAGGAAAAAGAGTAAAGTCCTTGAAGATGTCTTTATCCAACAGCGATTTCAACTCATCATCACTAAGTTTATCATTTACTATGACAGGGTAAGTGGAGTTAGGTCCAAGAAACGCGTACCTTAGCCCTGTTGGAAGTGGTTTTAGCTCGACCTTAGGTGCCCTGAGTTCTAACCAGTCGTCTGAGTGGGCGGACTCGAGCAGTGGGTGCTGGGCATGTTCAGTTTCCGCTTCTACTGATGCAACGACCCCTCCATCTGCTCCCATCAGTTTCTCACATGCTACTTCGCCTTTAATTTCCTTGTGAGAGTCTAGCATCGTCTCATAACTCGAGGTTTCTTTGTATAAGTAGCCGTTTTCACCGTCCTTGGTTAAAGCTGTCTGAAGATGGTCTTTTTCATTTAGCTCCTCAATTAGCTCGTCTGCAAGGTGATCCATTTCTTCAATCCAAAAGAGCTGGCCTTCAATCGTAGGCTTCTTCATTGTATCTTTGATGTCAAAGTGCATTTTGAGATCTTTGCCCATATTAAGTTGAATTTTCCCTTTTTGGACGTCAATGAGAGCACCCGCAGTAGCAAGGAGGGGTTTTCCTAGAATCAAAGGATCTTTTGGCTCTTCATCCATCTCTAACACCACAAAGTCAGTGGGAACCACTATGGTTCCAATTCGGAGAGGCAAGTCTTCTAGCATGCCATGCGGAGTTCTCACAGATCTATCAGCCAAGACAAGAGAGATGTTGGTGGTTTTATACTTGTTAAAACCCAACTTCTTAGCTACTGAAAGTGGCATGAGGCTTATAGACGCTCCCAAATCGCAGAGACAATTTTGAAAAGTTAATGGCCCAAGAGAGCATGGCAATGTGAAACAACTTGGATCTGGTAGCTTGACGATCCTCTTTTGAATAATGGCTCTGCACTCATAACTTAGGAACAAAACCTTGAGTTTGATTGTAGGGCATAAAAGGCTTGTTTTGTTGCGGTGGTGGCGCATGATAGACTTGATCTTGCGGGTTTTCCACGTTGGTACTTCTGTAGGACAAGTTGGGGTTGTTCTTGTAGTTGGTGAAACCCTTGTTGTAGCCACTGTGGTTCTGAACATAGCTAACTTCTTCTATTTGGTCAGCCTCCCCATCTTGAACGTGAAAGAGTTCTTCTTCATTTGCAAAGTGAACGTGTCTCTGCTGGCTGAGGATGAATTTATGAAATTTTTTATTCAGAGACTTGATCTCTTTCCTAGTCCTCTCGTCAGAATCAACACTTCCCCTTATGCTGCGGTCATAGTCCTCAGTGTAGTTCCCATCGGATTGAGCAAGATTTTCAACTAGTTCCCAGCCTTCATCAACATCTTTGTTTAGGAAATTGCCATTGCTTGCTGTATCAAGAAGCATTCTGATCCTTGGAAGAACGCCTCTGTAGAGCGTGCTGAGCAGGGATTCATTGCTGAAACCATGGTGAGGACAACGGATAGTGTAGCCCTTGAATCTTTCCAAAGCTTCAGAGAAGGTTTCTCCATTCTTTTGGATAAAGTCGGATATCTCATTCCAGAAAGCTTTCTTGCAGTCATCCCAGGAGGTGATGGAGCTATGAGGTAGGTTATTTTCCCATATATGGGCTTTGTCACCAAGAGAGGATGGGAAGAGCCTGAGCTTGAAACCATCTTCACTGACTCCATTGATCTTGGTGAGGCTGCAGAGCCTATCGAACTCGTCCAGGTGATCTAGAGGATCTTCCATAGGTAATCCATGAAATTTGTTACTTTGGACCATAGCGATCAGACCACTCTTGATCTCAACATTATTGTTTTGGATTGTTGGTGGCACAATCCCTTGCCTATGAGTGTGAGTATTAGGAGCATCCCCTGCTCTAATCAATCTGGGCCTCCTCTGCTGAGGACCTTGTTCAACGTGTCCTTGCGGGTTTTCCATTCGAACTTGATGTTGTTGGTCTGCTCCGACGTTGTTCCTATGCGCTGGCAGTACAGGTTGTAACCGGTGAATGTTGTCGAGAGAGTGAAAGAGGTTCTGGCTTCCTTGTGAACGTGTTTGCATACAGGTGAAGCTAGAACAGGGTGACTGACCGAGCTGAGAGTGAAACAGAAGCTAGGCTCGAGCAGTTGGTCGAGTAGGTACATGAAACACAGAAAACTCAAAAAGTTAAGAAATGAGGTGAAAGTGAGAACTTGATCTCAAGAAATCTGAAATCCTAAATGTAGCAAACAGACACCAAATTGGCAACGGCGCCAAATTGATATAGGTATTTTTTTATTTCTTAGGCGACGGCGCCAAATTGATATAGGTATTTTTACTCAGTAGTCAAGGGAGACCTAGCAATAGGAACTTATCCTATTGGATGCGAATCCCCAGTCCTTTATGCTTTTCCTAAGTAAAAATACAAGTTTAAATGTGTGTTGTGTGGTGTGAAAGTAGTAAACTATGGATATATCAATTCCTTAGTCTAACATGTCATTGTAGTACTAAGGTGTCAATCCAAATGAATGTGATGCTAACAATCAAGATGAGATCAGATATACTTAATTCAAGCCAAGCAAGTTGGGGTTGGATTGTCTAACAACCTAAGTGAAACATGAAATATGCAAAATAAATGCTAAGTAAAAATACAAGGGAGGCAGGTGCAAGTGCTAGAGAAGCAGTACACAGATGTTGTAGGAGTAATGCAGCAAGTGAAAATGACGAAATAAATTGATGAGATAAAACTAAGTGTAGAGACTAGCAAGCGAAAATGATAACTAAGACAAAGTAAAATCAACTAAGACAAACAAGCTCTCAAGAATGGGGTAATTGGTCAGTGACTCCTCTGAAATCTATCTAAGGCGCTGACAAACTCAAACAGAGCTACTCCCTAGACAACGGGTTCACAAGCAATCAAATCCACTGTCGTGACAGATGACCTCAAGCTAGGGCAGTTCCAGACTCAGATGTCTCTGATGAAATCTACCCTAACAGGCACTAAGACTCAACCCGTTTTTGTCAATGAACACCCTAAACATCCAATCTCTTAGGCTAGGAACTCAAAACACGCGCACTAGTTGTTCAAGCGTTTCATCAACCACCTTTTGAGTGTGGAAACACTTAAGATCTAGCTGCAATTGATCAAAGAGAAACTAGCATTAAGAACACTAATCCAGAAGGGATTCACAAACAACTAAACTCAAACGCCCTAGAAGATCAAAGATTCGTCACTACCTATCCCATCCTCAAGAACCCTAAAAACTACTCAAACATATTGAAGAACATAAACCCAGAAAATCCAAACTTCTCAGAATTCATTAAAAATAGATTAGAAAGACAGATTATTGCAGGAATAACAAGACTGCAAAGAATTAAAGCAAACTAACAATGGGATTAAAAGAAATCTGGATTCAAAGTCAAGAACAATGATGAACAAATGAAGAACACTCAAGAACAAAAGGGAGAAAACCTAAGAAATAAAAAAGGCTTACACAAAAAAACGGAATACCTTTTGGACAAAACCCAAAAGGGGTATTTATATGAAAATGCGGAAAACCCTAAAAATGGGTAAAGATAAAATAAACGGCTAAGTCTTCAGAGGTCGATGCAGCTTGACTAGCGTGTGTAGTTGAAAGGCCTGGACGAGCACTCTGCTCGAGCGTGTGCTGGAGCACTTCTTGAAATCTGCTCGACGTGTGCTCGATGGAGCTGCTCGAGGTGTGCTCGATGGAGCTGCTCGAGGTGTTTGCTGATAATCTGCTTGACATGTGTTCGATGGAGCTGCTCGAGGTGTGCTCGATAGAGATGCTCGAGCGCCTGTCCCTTTTCTGCCCGAGCACTCGTCAATCTTCTTGGAAATGTGCTCGAGTACGCTGTTCTTTCTCTTGCTCAAGCATTTTGTCTTTCCCCTGCTCAATCACTTTGCTGCAGCTTGCGGCGTGAAACTCTCCGAACGTCCAGAACATCGTCCAAGTACCTGAAATCAACTCCCAAAATGCATATGTATGCAAAGCTAATGCGAAATCCTAGTATTGATGCTAAATGTGTGAAAAGACTATAAATGGGGTGAAACATATGATGAATCTGGTCCTAAATGATGATAAATAGCATGCTAAAACATGCTAAAATAGAGAGACATCATGCATCCGTGGTGATCAAAAGGAATAAATATGCCAACTGATTTAATCATTGTTGAACTAGACAACTCCCCAATAAGCATACATGATTTTGGGAATGGATTGGTTGGGCAGGTATAAGGCGTATCTTGATTGTCACCGAGGCCTAGTACGGTTTAAAAAGGAAAATGGGGAGTTGGAATTCCAAGAAATACGTTATACCCCGAGAAGTTTATTGGTCTCGGCAATCCAGGTAGAACGGATGCTAGAGAAAGGATGTGAAGCATACCTGGCAACGATCACGACCAAGGAAGCTAGATCGGGAAAGGAGATTAAAGATATACCGGTTGTGAATGGCTTTGAAGACGTATTTCAAGCCTTGGGTGAACTACCACGGGATAGGTCTGACCCTTTCACAATCGAACTTGAACCGGGTACGGCTCCAATCTCCAAAGCTCCATATCGAATGGCTCCAGCCGAGATGGCTGAGTTAAAGAAACAATTTGAAGAGTTATTAGACAAAGGGTTCATCAGGCTGAGTAATTCCCCATGGGGCGCTCCGGTCTTGTTCGTAAAGAATAAAATCATTTTTTCTTCATATTCACATGAATAAGTGTTGTTTAAGCTTCCATGTGTGTCTTCTGGCTACAACTCCCAAATTCACCATTAGAAACTCCTATGGGATTCTAAGAACTAACAGAATTGTGGGATCAGCTATAATGTTTGTTTCTTACTTTGGATTGCTTCTCCACCTTGGTTGTATGCTTCATCACGTCATCAAGGGTCCTAATAGATTGAAACTTAGCCTTTGATGAAGTTTCATCACTCAAACCTTGTACAAATCTTACAATGGCTCTTTGTTGCGAATCTTGAACATCTCAATGCAATTCTAATAGATCCAATTCCTTTGACTACATTTCAACACTTCTATTAACTCTCATTTGTACCTTGAACTGACATAACTCTGGTTTTGGGACTATCAGCTTGAAAATGGTCAAATCCTTGTCATTGAAATCATTGTTTCTTCATATTCACATGAATAGGTGTTGTTTAAGCTTCCATGTGTGTCTTCTGGCTACAACTCCCAAATTCACCATTAGAAACTCCTATGGGATTCTAAGAACTAACAGAATTTTGGGATCAGCTATAATGTCTGTTTCTTACTTTGAATTGCTTCTCCACCTTGGTTGTATGCTTCATCACGTCATCAAGGGTCCTAATAGATTGAAACTTAGCCTTTGATGAAGTTTCATCACTCAAACCTTGTACAAATCTTACAATGGCTCTTTGTTGCGAATCTTGAACATCTCAAAGCAATTGTAATAGATCCAATTCCTTTGACTACATTTCAACACTTCTATTAACTCTCATTTGTACCTTGAACTGACATAACTATGGTTTTGGGACTATCTGCTTGAAAATGGTCAATTTCTTGTCAACGAAATCATTATTTCTTCGTATTTACATCAATAGGTGTTGTTTAAGCCTCCATGTGTGACTTATGGCTACAATTCCCAAATACACCATTAAAAACTCCTATGGGATTCTAAGACCTAACAGAATTGTGGGATCAGCTATAATGTTTGTTTCTTACTTTGAATTGCTTCTCCACCTTGGTTGTATGCTTTATCACGTCATCAAGGGTCCTAATATATTGAAACTTAGCCTTTGATAAAGTTTCATAACACAAACATTGTACAAATCTTACAATGGCTCTTTGTTGCGAATCTTGAACATCTCAATGCAATTGTAATAGATCCAATTCCTTTGACTACATTTCAACACTTCTATTAACTCTCATTTGTACCTTGAACTGACATAACTCAGGTTTTAGGACTATCAGCTTGAAAATGGTCAAATCCTTGTCATTGAAATCATTGTTTCTTCATATTCACATGAATAGGTGTTGTTTAAGCCTCCATGTGTGTCTTCTGACTACAACTCCCAAATTCACCATTAGAAACTCCTATGGGATTGTAAGACTTAACAGAATTGTGGGATCAGCTATAATGTTTGTTTCTTACCTTGAATTGCTTCTCCACCTTTGTTGTATGCTTCATCACGTCATCAAGGGTCTTAATATATTGAATCTTAGCCTTTGATGAAGTTTCATCACTCAAACCTTGTACAAATCTTACAATGGCTCTTTGTTGCGAATCTTGAACATCTCAAAGCAATTGTAATAGAGCCAATTCCTTTGATTACATTTCCACACTTCTATTAACTCTCATTTGTACCTTGAACTGACATAACTCTGGTTTTGGGACTATTTGCTTGAAAATGGTCAATTTCTTGTCAACGAAATCATTATTTCTTCGTATTCACATGAATAGGTGTTGTTTAAGCCTCCATGTGTGTCTTTTGGCTACAACTCCCAAATACACCATTAGAAACTCCTATGGGATTCTAAGAACTAACAGAATTTTGGGATCAACTATAATGCTTGTTTCTTACTTTGAATTGCTACTCTACCTTGGTAGTATGCTTTATCACGTCATCAAGGGTCCTAATAGATTGAAACTTAGCCTTTGATGAAGTTTCATCACTCAAACCTTGTAAAATCTTACAATGGCTCTTTGTTGCGAATCTTGAACATCTCAAAGCAATTGTAATAGATCCAATTCCTTTGTTAACATTTCAACACTTCTATTAACTCTCATTTGTACCTTGAACTGACATAACTCTGGTTTTGGGGCAATGAGCTTGAAAATTGTAAAATCCTTCTCAACGAAATTATTGTTTCTTCATATTCAAATCAATACGTGTTTTTAAGCCTCAATGTGTGTCTTATGGCTACAACTCCTAAATACACCATTAGAAACTCCTATGGGATTCTAAGACCTAACAGAATTGTGGGATCAGCTATAATGTTTGTTTCTTACTTTCAATTGCTTCTCCACCTTGGTTGTATGCTTCATCACGTCATCAAGGGTCCTAATATATTGAAACTTAGCCTTTGATGAAGTTTCATCACACAAACCTTGTACAAATCTTACAATGGCTCTTTGTTGCGAATCTTGAACATCTCAATGTAATTGTAATAGATCCAATTCCTTTGACTACATTTCAACACTTTTATTAACTCTCATTTGTACCTTGAACTGACATAACTCTGGTTTTGGGACTATCAGCTTGAAAATTGTCAAATTCTTGTCATTGAAATCATTGTTTCTTCATATTCACATGAATAGGTGTTGTTTAAGCTTCCATGTGTGTCTTCTGGCTACAACTCCCAAATTCACCATTAGAAACTCCTATGGGATTGTAAGACTTAACAGAAATGTGGGATCAGCTATAATGTTTGTTTCTTACCTTGAATTGCTTCTCCACCTTTGTTGTATGCTTCATCACATCATCAAGGGTCCTAATATATTGAATCTTAGCCTTTGATGAAGTTTCATCACTCAAACCTTGTACAAATCTTACAATGGCTCTTTGTTGCGAATCTTGAACATCTCAAAGCAATTGTAATAGATCTAATTCCTTTGATTACATTTCAACACTTCTATTAACTCTCATTTGTACCTTGAACTGACATAACTCTGGTTTTGGGACTATTTGCTTGAAAATGGTCAATTTCTTGTCAACGAAATCATTATTTCTTCGTATTTACATCAATAGGTGTTGTTTAAGCCTCCATGTGTGTCTTATGGCTACAATTCCCAAATACACCATTAGAAACTCCTATGGGATTCTAAGACCTAACAGAATTGTGGGATCAGCTATAATGTTTGTTTCTTACTTTGAATTGCTTCTCCACCTTGGTTGTATGCTTCATCACGTCATCAAGGGTCCTAATATATTGAAACTTAGCCTTTGATAAAGTTTCATAACACAAACATTGTACAAATCTTACAATGGCTCTTTGTTGCGAATCTTGAACATCTCAATGCAATTGTAATAGATCCAATTCCTTTGACTACATTTCAACATTTCTATTAACTCTCATTTGTACCTTGAACTGACATAACTCAGGTTTTAGGACTATCAGCTTGAAAATGGTCAAATCCTTGTCATTGAAATCATTGTTTCTTCATATTCACATGAATAGGTGTTGTTTAAACCTCCATGTGTGTCTTTTGGCTACAACTCCCAAATACACCATTAGAAACTCCTATGGGATTCTAAGAACTAACAGAATTTTGGGATCAGCTATAATGCTTGTTTCTTACTTTGAATTGCTACTCTACCTTGGTAGTATGCTTTATCACGTCATCAAGGGTCCTAATAGATTGAAACTTAGCCTTTGATGAAGTTTCATCACTCAAACCTTGTAAAATCTTACAATGGCTCTTTGTTGCGAATCTTGAACATCTCAAAGCAATTGTAATAGATCCAATTCCTTTGTTAACATTTCAACACTTCTATTAACTCTCATTTGTACCTTGAACTGACATAACTCTGGTTTTGGGGCAATGAGCTTGAAAATTGTAAAATCCTTCTCAACTAAATTATTGTTTCTTCATATTCAAATCAATACGTGTTTTTTAAGCCTCAATGTGTGTCTTATGGCTACAACTCCTAAATACACCATTAGAAACTTCTATGGGATTCTAAGACCTAACAGAATTGGGGATCAGCTATAATGTTTGTTTCTTACTTTCAATTGCTTCTCCACCTTGGTTGTATGCTTCATCACGTCATCAAGGGTCCTAATATATTGAAACTTAGCCTTTGATGAAGTTTCATCACACAAACCTTGTACAAATCTTACAGTGGCTCTTTGTTGCGAATCTTGAACATCTCAATGTAATTGTAATAGATCCAATTCCTTTGACTACATTTCAACATTTCTATTAACTCTCATTTGTACCTTGAACTGACATAACTCTGGTTTTGGGACTATCAGCTTGACAATGGTCAAATCCTTGTCATTGAAATCATTGTTTCTTCATATTCACATGAATAGGTGTTGTTTAAGTTTCATGTGTGTCTTCTGGCTACAACTCCCAAATTTACCATTAGAAACTCCTATGGGATTGTAAGACTTAACAGAATTGTGGGATCAGCTATAATGTTTGTTTCTTACCTTGAATTGCTTCTCCACCTTTGTTGTATGCTTCATCACGTCATCAAGGGTCCTAATATATTGAATCTTAGCCTTTGATGAAGTTTTATCACTCAAACCTTGTACAAATCTTACAATGGCTCTTTGTTGCGAATCTTGAACATCTCAAAGCAATTGTAATAGATCTAATTCCTTTGATTACATTTCAACACTTCTATTAACTCTCATTTGTACCTTGAACTGACATAACTCTGGTTTTGGGACTATTTGCTTGAAAATGGTCAATTTCTTGTCAACGAAATCATTATTTCTTCGTATTTACATCAATAGGTGTTGTTTAAGCCTCCATGTGTGTCTTATGGCTACAATTCCCAAATACACCATTAGAAACTCCTATGGGATTCTAAGACCTAACAGAATTGTGGGATCAGCTATAATGTTTGTTTCTTACTTTGAATTGCTTCTCCACCTTGGTTGTATGCTTCATCACGTCATCAAGGGTCCTAATATATTGAAACTTAGCCTTTGATAAAGTTTCATAACACAAACATTGTACAAATCTTACAATGGCTCTTTGTTGCGAATCTTGAACATCTCAATGCAATTGTAATAGATCCAATTCCTTTGACTACATTTCAACACTTCTATTAACTCTCATTTGTACCTTGAACTGACATAACTCAGGTTTTAGGACAATCAGCTTGAAAATGGTCAAATCCTTGTCATTGAAATCATTGTTTCTTCATATTCACATGAATAGGTGTTGTTTAAGCCTCCATGTGTGTCTTTTGGCTACAACTCCCAAATACACCATTAGAAACTCCTATGGGATTCTAAGAACTAACAGAATTTTGGGATCAGCTATAATGCTTGTTTCTTACTTTGAATTGCTACTCTACCTTGGTAGTATGCTTTATCACGTCATCAAGGGTCCTAATAGATTGAAACTTAGCCTTTGATGAAGTTTCATCACTCAAACCTTGTAAAATCTTACAATGGCTCTTTGTTGCGAATCTTGAACATCTCAAAGCAATTGTAATAGATCCAATTCCTTTGTTAACATTTCAACACTTCTATTAACTCTCATTTATACCTTGAACTGACATAACTCTGGTTTTGGGGCAATGAGCTTGAAAATTGTAAAATCCTTCTCAACGAAATTATTGTTTCTTCATATTCAAATCAATACGTGTTTTTTAAGCCTCAATGTGTGTCTTATGGCTACAACTCCCAAATACACCATTAGAAACTCCTATGGGATTCTAAGACCTAACAGAATTGTGGGATCAGCTATAATGTTTGTTTCTTACTTTCAATTGCTTCTCCACCTTGGTTGTATGCTTCATCACGTCATCAAGGGTCCTAATATATTGAAACTTAGCCTTTGATGAAGTTTCATCACACAAACCTTGTACAAATCTTACAATGGCTCTTTGTTGCGAATCTTGAACATCTCAATGTAATTGTAATAGATCCAATTCCTTTGACTACATTTCAACACTTCTATTAACTCTCATTTGTACCTTGAACTGACATAACTCTGGTTTTGGGACTATCAGCTTGAAAATGGTCAAATCCTTGTCATTGAAATCATTGTTTCTTCATATTCACATGAATAGGTGTTGTTTAAGCTTCCATGTGTGTCTTCTGGCTATAACTCCCAAATTCACCATTAGAAACTCTTATGGGATTGTAAGACTTAACAGAATTGTGGGATCAGCTATAATGTTTGTTTCTTACCTTGAATTGCTTCTCCACCTTTGTTGTATGCTTCATCACGTCATCAAGGGTCCTAATATATTGAATCTTAGCCTTTGATGAAGTTTTATCACTCAAACCTTGTACAAATCTTACAATGGCTCTTTGTTGCGAATCTTGAACATCTCAAAGCAATTGTAATAGATCTAATTCCTTTGATTACATTTCAACACTTCTATTAACTCTCATTTGTACCTTGAACTGACATAACTCTGGTTTTGGGACTATCAGCTTGAAAATGGTCAAATCCTTCTCATCGAAATCATTGTTTCTTCATATTCACATGAATAGGTGTTGTTTAAGCTTCCATGTGTGTCTTCTGGCTACAATTCCCAAATACACCATTAGACACTCCTATGGGATTCTAAGACCTAACATAATTGTGGGATCAGCTATAATGTTTGTTTCTTACTTTGAATTGCTTCTCCACCTTGGTTGTATGCTTCATCACGTCATCAAGGGTCCTAATATATTGAAACTTAGCCTTTGATAAAGTTTCATAAGACAAACATTGTACAAATCTTACAATGGCTCTTTGTTGCGAATCTTGAACATCTCAATGCAATTGTAATAGATCCAATTCCTTTGACTACATTTCAACACTTCTATTAACTCTCATTTGTACCTTGAACTGACATAACTCAGGTTTTAGGACTATCAGCTTGAAAATGGTCAAATCCTTGTCATTGAAATCATTGTTTCTTCATATTCACATGAATAGGTGTTGTTTAAGCCTCCATGTGTGTCTTTTGGCTACAACTCCCAAATACACCATTAGAAACTCCTATGGGATTCTAAGAACTAACAGAATTTTGGGATCAGCTATAATGCTTGTTTCTTACTTTGAATTGCTACTCTACCTTGGTAGTATGCTTTATCACGTCATCAAGGGTCCTAATAGATTGAAACTTAGCCTTTGATGAAGTTTCATCACTCAAAACTTGTAAAATCTTACAATGGCTCTTTGTTGCGAATCTTGAACATCTCAAAGCAATTGTAATAGATCCAATTCCTTTGTTAACATTTCAACACTTCTATTAACTCTCATTTGTACCTTGAACTGACATAACTCTGGTTTTGGGGCAATGAGCTTGAAAATTGTAAAATCCTTCTCAACGAAATTATTGTTTCTTCATATTCAAATCAATACGTGTTTTTTAAGCCTCATTGTGTGTCTTATGGCTACAACTCCTAAATACACCATTAGAAACTCCTATGGGATTCTAAGACCTAACAGAATTGTGGGATCAGCTATAATGTTTGTTTCTTACCTTGAATTGCTTCTCGACCTTTGTTGTATGCTTCATCACGTCATCAAGGGTCCTAATATATTGAATCTTAGCCTTTGATGAAGTTTCATCACTCAAACCTTGTACAAATCTTACAATGGCTCTTTGTTGCGAATCTTGAACATCTCAAAGCAATTGTAATAGATCCAATTCCTTTGATTACATTTCAACACTTCTATTAACTCTCATTTGTACCTTGAACTGACATAACTCTCGTTTTGGGACTATTTGCTTGAAAATGGTCAATTTCTTGTCAACGAAATCATTATTTCTTCGTATTTACATCAATAGGTGTTGTTTAAGCCTACATGTGTATCTTATGACTAAAATTCCCAAATACACCATTAGAAACTCCTATGGGATTCTAAGACCTAATAGAATTGTGGGATCAGCTATAATGTTTGTTTCTTACTTTGAATTGCTTCTCCACCTTGGTTGTATGCTTCATCACGTCATCAAGGGTCCTAATATATTGAAACTTAGCCTTTGATAAAGTTTCATAACACAAACATTGTACAAATCTTACAATGGCTCTTTGTTGCGAATCTTGAACATCTCAATGCAATTGTAATAGATCCAATTCCTTTGACTACATTTCAACACTTCTATTAACTCTCATTTGTACCTTGAACTGACATAACTCAGGTTTTAGGACTATCAGCTTGAAAATGGTCAAATCCTTGTCATTGAAATCATTGTTTCTTCGTATTCACATGAATAGGTGTTGTTTAAGCCTCCATGTGTGTCTTTTGGCTACAACTCCCAAATACACCATTAGAAACTCCTATGGGATTCTAAGAACTAACAGAATTTTGGGATCAGCTATAATGTTTGTTTCTTACTTTGAATTGCTACTCTACCTTGGTAGTATGCTTTATCACGTCATCAAGGGTCCTAATAGATTGAAACTTAGCCTTTGATGAAGTTTCATCACTCAAACCTTGTAAAATCTTACAATGGCTCTTTGTTGCGAATCTTGAACATCTCAAAGCAATTGTAATAGATCCAATTCCTTTGTTAACATTTCAACACTTCTATTAACTCTCATTTATACCTTGAACTGACATAACTCTGGTTTTGGGGCAATGAGCTTGAAAATTGTAAAATCCTTCTCAACGAAATTATTGTTTCTTCATATTCAAATCAATACGTGTTTTTTAAGCCTCAATGTGTGTCTTATGGCTACAACTCCTAAATACACCATTAGAAACTCCTATGGGATTCTAAGACCTAACAGAATTGTGGGATCAGCTATAATGTTTGTTTCTTACTTTCAATTGCTTCTCCACCTTGGTTGTATGCTTCATCACGTCATCAAGGGTCCTAATATATTGAAACTTAGCCTTTGATGAAGTTTCATCACACAAACCTTGTACAAATCTTACAATGGCTCTTTGTTGCGAATCTTGAACATCTCAATGTAATTGTAATAGATCCAATTCCTTTGACTACATTTCAACACTTCTATTAACTCTCATTTGTACCTTGAACTGACATAACTCTGGTTTTGGGACTATCAGCTTGAAAATGGTCAAATCCTTGTCATTGAAATCATTGTTTCTTCATATTCACATGAATAGGTGTTGTTTAAGCTTCCATGTGTGTCTTCTGGCTATAACTCCCAAATTCACCATTAGAAACTCCTATGGGATTGTAAGACTTAACAGAATTGTGGAATCAGCTATAATGTTTGTTTCTTACCTTGAATTGCTTCTCCACCTTTGTTGTATGCTTCATCACGTCATCAAGGGTCCTAATATATTGAATCTTAGCCTTTGATGAAGTTTTATCACTCAAACCTTGTACAAATCTTACAATGGCTCTTTGTTGCGAATCTTGAACATCTCAAAGCAATTGTAATAGATCTAATTCCTTTGATTACATTTCAACACTTCTATTAACTCTCATTTGTACCTTGAACTGACATAACTCTGGTTTTGGGACTATTTGCTTGAAAATGGTCAATTTCTTGTCAACGAAATCATTATTTCTTCGGATTTACATCAATAGGTGTTGTTTAAGCCTCCATGTGTGTCTTATGGCTACAATTCCCAAATACACCATTAGAAACTCCTATGGGATTCTAAGACCTAACAGAATTGTGGGATCAGCTATAATGTTTGTTTCTTACTTTGAATTGCTTCTCCACCTTGGTTGTATGCTTCATCACGTCATCAAGGGTCCTAATATATTGAAACTTAGCCTTTGATAAAGTTTCATAACACAAACATTGTACAAATCTTACAATGGCTCTTTGTTGCGAATCTTGAACATCTCAATGCAATTGTAATAGATCCAATTCCTTTGACTACATTTCAACACTTCTATTAACTCTCATTTGTACCTTGAACTGACATAACTCAGGTTTTAGGACTATCAGCTTGAAAATGGTCAAATCCTTGTCATTGAAATCATTGTTTCTTCAAATTCACATGAATAGGTGTTGTTTAAGCCTCCATGTGTGTCTTTTGGCTACAACTCCCAAATACACCATTAGAAACTCCTATGGGATTCTAAGAACTAACAGAATTTTGGGATCAGCTATAATGCTTGTTTCTTACTTTGAATTGCTACTCTACCTTGGTAGTATGCTTTATCACGTCATCAAGGGTCCTAATAGATTGAAACTTAGCCTTTGATGAAGTTTCATCACTCAAACCTTGTAAAATCTTACAATGGCTCTTTGTTGCGAATCTTGAACATCTCAAAGCAATTGTAATAGATCCAATTCCTTTGTTAACATTTCAACACTTCTATTAACTCTCATTTATACCTTGAACTGACATAACTCTGGTTTTGGGGCAATGAGCTTGAAAATTGTAAAATCCTTCTCAACGAAATCATTGTTTCTTCATATTCAAATCAATAGGTGTTTTTTAAGGCTCAATGTGTGTCTTATGGCTACAACTCCCAAATACACCATTAGAAACTCCTATGGGATTCTAAGACCTAACAGAATTGTGGGATCAGCTATAATGTTTGTTTCTTACTTTGAATTGCTTCTCCACCTTGGTTGTATGCTTCATCACGTCATCAAGGGTCCTAATATATTGAAACTTAGCCTTTGATGAAGTTTCATCACACAAACCTTGTACAAATCTTACAATGGCTCTTTGTTGCGAATCTTAAACATCTCAATGCAATTGTAATAGATCCAATTCCTTTGACTACATTTCAACACTTCTATTAACTCTCGTTTGTACCTTGAACTGACATAACTCTGGTTTTGGGACTATCAGCTTGAAAATGGTCAAATCCTTGTCATTGAAATCATTGTTTCTTCATATTCACATGAATAGGTGTTGCTTAAGCTTCCATGTGTGTCTTCTGGCTATAACTCCCAAATTCACCATTAGAAACTCCTATGGGATTGTAAGACTTAACAGAATTGTGGGATCAGCTATAATGTTTGTTTCTTACCTTGAATTGCTTCTCCACCTTTGTTTTATGCTTCATCACGTCATCAAGGGTCCTAATATATTGAATCTTAGCCTTTGATGAAGTTTCATCACTCAAACCTTGTACAAATCTTACAATGGCTTTTTGTTGCGAATCTTGAACATCTCAATGCAATTGTAATAGATCCAATTCCTTTGACTACATTTCAACACTTCTATTAACTCTCATTTGTACATTGAACTGACATAACTATGGTTTTGGGACTATTTGCTTGAAAATGGTCAATTTCTTGTCAACGAAATCATTATTTCTTCGTATTTACATTAATAGGTGTTGTTTAAGCCTTCATGTGTGTCTTCTGGCTACAACTCTCAAATACACCATTAGAAACTCCTATGGGATTCTAAGAACTAACAGAATTTTGGGATCAGCTATAATGTTTGTTTCTTACTTTGAATTGCTTCTCCACCTTGGATGTATGCTTCATCACGTCATCAAGGGTCCTAATATATTGAAACATAGCCTTTGATAAAGTTTCATAACACAAACATTGTACAAATCTTACAATGGCTCTTTGTTGCGAATCTTGAACATCTCAATGCAATTGTAATAGATCCAATTCCTTTGACTACATTTCAACACTTCTATTAACTCTCATTTGTACCTTGAACTGACATAACTCAGGTTTTAGGACTATCAGCTTGAAAATGGTCAAATCCTTGTCATTGAAATCATTGTTTCTTCATATTCACATGAATAGGTGTTGTTTAAGCCTCCATGTGTGTCTTTTGGCTACAACTCCTAAATACACCATTAGAAACTCCTATGGGATTCTAAGAACTAACAGAATTTTGGGATCAGCTATAATGCTTGTTTCTTACTTTGAATTGCTACTCTACCTTGGTAGTATGCTTTATCACGTCATCAAGGGTCCTAATAGATTGAAACTTAGCCTTTGATGAAGTTTCATCACTCAAAACTTGTAAAATCTTACAATGGCTCTTTTTTGCTAATCATGAACATCTCCAAGCAGTTGTAATAGATCCAATTCCTTTGTTAACATTTCAACACTTAAAATAACTCTCTTTTTTAACCTTAAAAAAACTCTGGTTTTGGGGCAATGAGCTTGAAAATTGTAAAATCCTTCTCAACGAAATTATTGTTTCTTCATATTCAAATCAATACGTGTTTTTTAAGCCTCATTGTGTGTCTTATGGCTACAACTCCTAAATACACCATTAGAAACTCCTATGGGATTCTAAGACCTAACAGAATTGTGGGATCAGCTATAATGTTTGTTTCTTACCTTGAATTGCTTCTCGACCTTTGTTGTATGCTTCATCACGTCATCAAGGGTCCTAATATATTGAATCTTAGCCTTTGATGAAGTTTCATCACTCAAACCTTGTACAAATCTTACAATGGCTCTTTGTTGCGAATCTTGAACATCTCAAAGCAATTGTAATAGATCCAATTCCTTTGATTACATTTCAACACTTCTATTAACTTTCATTTGTACCTTGAACTGACATAACTCTGGTTTTGGGACTATTTGCTTGAAAATGGTCAATTTCTTGTCAACGAAATCATTATTTCTTCGTATTTACATCAATAGGTGTTGTTTAAGCTTCCATGTGTGTCTTCTGGCTACAACTCCCAAATACACCATTAGAAACTCTTATGGGATTCTAAGACCTAATAGAATTGTGGGATCAGCTATAATGTTTGTTTCTTACTTTGAATTGCTTCTCCACCATGGTTGTATGCTTCATCACGTCATCAAGGGTCCTAATATATTGAAACTTAGCCTTTGATAAAGTTTCATAACAGAAACATTGTACAAATCTTACAATGGCTCTTTGTTGCGAATCTTGAACATCTCAATGCAATTGTAATAGATCCAATTCCTTTGACTACATTTCAACACTTCTATTAACTCTCATTTGTACCTTGAACTGACATAACTCAGGTTTTAGGACTATCAGCTTGAAAATGGTCAAATTCTTGTCATTGAAATCATTGTTTCTTCATATTCACATGAATAGGTGTTGTTTAAGCCTCCATGTGTGTCTTTTGGCTACAACTCCCAAATACACCATTAGAAACTCCTATGGGATTCTAAGAACTAACAGAATTTTGGGATCAGCTATAATGCTTGTTTCTTACTTTGAATTGCTACTCTACCTTGGTAGTATGCTTTATCACGTCATCAAGGGTCCTAATAGATTGAAACTTAGCCTTTGATGAAGTTTCATCACTCAAACCTTGTAAAATCTTACAATGGCTCTTTGTTGCGAATCTTGAACATCTCAAAGCAATTGTAATAGATCCAATTCCTTTGTTAACATTTCAACACTTCTATTAACTCTCATTTGTACCTTGAACTGACATAACTCTGGTTTTGGGGCAATGAGCTTGAAAATTGTAAAATCCTTCTCATTACTAAATTATTGTTTCTTCATATTCAAATCAATACGTGTTTTTTAAGCCTCAATGTGTGTCTTATGGCTACAACTCCCAAATACACCATTAGAAACTCCTATGGGATTCTAAGACCTAACAGAATTGTGGGATCAGCTATAATGTTTGTTTCTTACTTTCAATTGCTTCTCCACCTTGGTTGTATGCTTCATCACGTCATCAAGGGTCCTAATATATTGAAACTTAGCCTTTGATGAAGTTTCATCACACAAACCTTGTACAAATCTTACAATGGCTCTTTGTTGCGAATCTTGAACATCTCAATGTAATTGTAATAGATCCAATTCCTTTGACTACATTTCAACACTTCTATTAACTCTCATTTGTACCTTGAACTGACATAACTCTGGTTTTGGGACTATCAGCTTGAAAATGGTCAAATCCTTGTCATTAAAATCATTGTTTCTTCATATTCACATGAATAGGTGTTGTTTAAGCTTCCATGTGTGTCTTCTGGCTACAAATCCCAAATTCACCATTAGAAACTCCTATGGGATTGTAAGACTTAACATAATTGTGGGATCAGCTATAATGTTTGTTTCTTACCTTGAATTGCTTCTCCACCTTTGTTGTATGCTTCATCACGTCATCAAGGGTCCTAATATATTGAATCTTAGCCTTTGATGAAGTTTCATCACTCAAACCTTGTACAAATCTTACAATGGCTCTTTGTTGCGAATCTTGAACATCTCAAAGCAATTGTAATAGATCTAATTCCTTTGATTACATTTCAACACTTCTATTAACTCTCATTTGTACCTTGAACTGACATAACTCTGGTTTTGGGACTATTTGCTTGAAAATGGTCAATTTCTTGTCAACGAAATCATTATTTCTTCGTATTTACATCAATAGGTGTTGTTTAAGCCTCCATCTGTGTCTTATGGCTACAATTCCCAAATACACCATTAGAAACTCCTATGGGATTCTAAGACCTAACAGAATTGTGGGATCAGCTATAATGTTTATTTCTTACTTTGAATTGCTTCTCCACCTTGGTTGTATGCTTCATCACGTCATCAAGGGTCCTAATATATTGAAACTTAGCCTTTGATAAAGTTTCATAACACAAACATTGTACAAATCTTACAATGGCTCTTTGTTGCGAATCTTGAACATCTCAATGCAATTGTAATAGATCCAATTCCTTTGACTACATTTCAACACTTCTATTAACTCTCATTTGTACCTTGAACTGACATAACTCAGGTTTTATGACTATCAGCTTGAAAATGGTCAAATCCTTGTCATTGAAATCATTGTTTCTTCATATTCACATGAATAGGTGTTGTTTAAGCCTCCATGTGTGTCTTTTGGCTACAACTCCCAAATACACCATTAGAAACTCCTATGGGATTCTAAGAACTAACAGAATTTTGGGATCAGCTATAATGCTTGTTTCTTACTTTGAATTGCTACTCTACCTTGGTAGTATGCTTTATCACGTCATCAAGGGTCCTAATAGATTGAAACTTAGCCTTTGATGAAGTTTCATCACTCAAACCTTGTAAAATCTTACAATGGCTCTTTGTTGCGAATCTTGAACATCTCAAAGCAATTGTAATAGATCCAATTCCTTTGTTAACATTTCAACACTTCTATTAACTCTCATTTGTACCTTGAACTGACATAACTCTGGTTTTGGGGCAATGAGCTTGAAAATTGTAAAATCCTTCTCAACGAAATTATTGTTTCTTCATATTCAAATCAATACGTGTTTTTAAGCCTCAATGTGTGTCTTATGGCTACAACTCCTAAATACACCATTAGAAACTCCTATGGGATTCTAAGACCTAACAGAATTGTGGGATCAGCTATAATGTTTGTTTCTTACTTTCAATTGCTTCTCCACCTTGGTTGTATGCTTCATCACGTCATCAAGGGTCCTAATATATTGAAACTTAGCCTTTGATGAAGTTTCATCACACAAACCTTGTACAAATCTTACAATGGCTCTTTGTTGCGAATCTTGAACATCTCAATGTAATTGTAATAGATCCAATTCCTTTGACTACATTTCAACACTTCTATTAACTCTCATTTGTACCTTGAACTGACATAACTCTGGTTTTGGGACTATCAGCTTGAAAATGGTCAAATCCTTGTCATTGAAATCATTGTTTCTTCATATTCACATGAATAGGTGTTGTTTAAGCTTCCATGTGTGTCTTCTGGCTACAAATCCCAAATTCACCATTAGAAACTCCTATGAGATTCTAAGACTTAATGAATTGTGGGATCAGCTATAATGCTTGTTTCTAACTTTGACTTGCTTCTCTACCTTTGTTGTATGCTTCATCACGTCATCAAGGGTCCTAATATATTGAATCTTAGCCTTTGATGAAGTTTCATCACTCAAACCTTGTACAAATCTTACAATGGCTCTTTGTTGCGAATCTTGAACATCTCAAAGCAATTGTAATAGATCTAATTCCTTTGATTACATTTCAACACTTCTATTAACTCTCATTTGTACCTTGAACTGACATAACTCTGGTTTTGGGACTATTTGCTTGAAAATGGTCAATTTCTTGTCAACGAAATCATTGTTTCTTCATATTCACATGAATAGGTGTTGTTTAAGCTTCCATGTGTGTCTTCTGGCTACAACTCCCAAATACACCATTAGAAACTCTTATGGGATTCTAAGACCTAATAGAATTGTGGGATCAGCTATAATGTTTGTTTCTTACTTTGAATTGCTTCTCCACCATGGTTGTATGCTTCATCACGTCATCAAGGGTCCTAATATATTGAAACTTAGTCTTTGATGAAGTTTCATCACACAAACCTTGTACAAATTTTACAATGGCTCTTTGTTGCGAATCTTGAACATCTCAATGCAATTGTAATAGATCCAATTCCTTTGACTACATTTCAACACTTCTATTAACTCTCGTTTGTACCTTGACCTGACATAACTCTGGTTTTGGGACTATCAGCTTGAAAATGGTTAAATCCTTGTCATTGAAATCATTTTTTCTTCATATTCACATGAATAGGTGTTGTTTAAGCTTCCATGTGTGTCTTATGGCTACAATTCCCAAATACACCATTAGACACTCCTATGGGATTCTAAGAACTAACAGAATTGTGGGATCAACTATATTGTTTGTTTCTTACTTTGAATTGCTACTCTACCTTGGTAGTATGCTTCATCACGTAATCAAGGGTCCTAATAGATTGAAACTTAGCCTTTGATGAAGTTTCATCACTCAAACCTTGTAAAATCTTACAATGGCTCTTTGTTGCGAATCTTGAACATCTCAAAGCAATTGTAATAGATCCAATTCCTTTGTTAACATTTCAACACTTCTATTAACTCTCATTTGTACCTTGAACTGACATAACTCTGGTTTTGGGGCAATGAGCTTGAAAATTGTAAAATCCTTCTCAACGAAATTATTGTTTCTTCATATTCAAATCAATACGTGTTTTTTAAGCCTCAATGTGTGTCTTATGGCTACAACTCCTAAATACACCATTAGAAACTCCTATGGGATTCTAAGACCTAACAGAATTGTGGGATCAGCTATAATGCTTGTTTCTTACTTTCAATTGCTTCTCCACCTTGGTTGTATGCTTCATCACGTCATCAAGGGTCCTAATATATTGAAACTTAGCCTTTGATGAAGTTTCATCACACAAACCTTGTACAAATCTTACAATGGCTCTTTGTTGCGAATCTTGAACATCTCAATGTAATTGTAATAGATCCAATTCCTTTGACTACATTTCAACACTTCTATTAACTCTCATTTGTACCTTGAACTGACATAACTCTGGTTTTGGGACTATCAGCTTGAAAATGGTCAAATCCTTGTCATTGAAATCATTGTTTCTTCATATTCACATGAATAGGTGTTGTTTAAGCTTCCATGTGTGTCTTCTGGCTACAACTCCCAAATTCACCATTAGAAACTCCTATGGGATTGTAAGACTTAACAGAATTATGGGATCAGCTATAATGTTTGTTTCTTACCTTGAATTGCTTCTCCACCTTTGTTGTATGCTTCATCACGTCATCAAGGGTCCTAATATATTGAATCTTAGCCTTTGATGAAGTTTCATCACTCAAACCTTGTACAAATCTTACAATGGCTCTTTGTTGCGAATCTTGAACATCTCAAAGCAATTGTAATAGATCTAATTCCTTTGATTACATTTCAACACTTCTATTAACTCTCATTTGTACCTTGAACTGACATAACTCTGGTTTTGGGACTATCAGCTTGAAAATTGTCAAATCCTTCTCAACGAAATTATTGTTTCTTCATATTCAAATCAATACGTGTTTTTTAAGCCTCAATGTGTGTCTTATGGCTACAACTCCTAAATACACCATTAGAAACTCCTATGGGATTCTAAGACCTAACAGAATTGTGGGATCAGCTATAATGTTTATTTCTTACTTTGAATTGCTTCTCCACCTTGGTTGTATGCTTCATCACGTCATCAAGGGTCCTAATATATTGAAACTTAGCCTTTGATAAAGTTTCATAACACAAACATTGTACAAATCTTACAATGGCTCTTTGTTGCGAATCTTGAACATCTCAATGCAATTGTAATAGATCCAATTCCTTTGACTACATTTCAACACTTCTATTAACTCTCATTTGTACCTTGAACTGACATAACTCAGGTTTTAGGACTATCAGCTTGAAAATGGTCAAATCCTTGTCATTGAAATCATTGTTTCTTCATATTCACATGAATAGGTGTTGTTTAAGCCTCCATGTGTGTCTTTTGGCTACAACTCCCAAATACACCATTAGAAACTCCTATGGGATTCTAAGAACTAACAGAATTTTGGGATCAGCTATAATGTTTGTTTCTTACTTTGAATTGCTACTCTACCTTGGTAATATGCTTTATCACGTCATCAAGGGTCCTAATAGATTGAAACTTAGCCTTTGATGAAGTTTCATCACTCAAACCTTGTAAAATCTTACAATGGCTCTTTGTTCCGAATCTTGAACATCTCAAAGCAATTGTAATAGATCCAATTCCTTTGTTAACATTTCAACACTTCTATTAACTCTCATTTGTACCTTGAACTGACATAACTCTGGTTTTGGGGCAATGAGCTTGAAAATTGTAAAATCCTTCTCAACGAAATTATTGTTTCATCATATTCAAATCAATACGTGTTTTTTAAGCCTCAATGTGTGTCTTATGGCTACAACTCCTAAATACACCATTAGAAACTCCTATGGGATTCTAAGACCTAACAGAATTGTGGGATCAGCTATAATGTTTGTTTCTTACTTTCAATTGCTTCTCCACCTTGGTTGTATGCTTCATCACGTCATCAAGGGTCCTAATATATTGAAACTTAGCCTTTGATGAAGTTTCATCACACAAACCTTGTACAAATCTTACAATGGCTCTTTGTTGCGAATCTTGAACATCTCAATGTAATTGTAATAGATCCAATTCCTTTGACTACATTTCAACACTTCTATTAACTCTCATTTGCACCTTGAACTGACATAACTCTGGTTTTGGGACTATCAGCTTGAAAATGGTCAAATCCTTGTCATTGAAATCATTGTTTCTTCATATTCACATGAATAGGTGTTGTTTAAGCTTCCATGTGTGTCTTCTGGCTACAACTCCCAAATTCACCATTAGAAACTCCTATGGGATTGTAAGACTTAACAGAATTGTGGGATCAGCTATAATGTTTGTTTCTTACCTTGAATTGCTTCTCCACCTTTGTTGTATGCTTCATCACGTCATCAAGGGTCCTAATATATTGAATCTTAGCCTTTGATGAAGTTTCATCACTCAAACCTTGTACAAATCTTACAATGGCTCTTTGTTGCGAATCTTGAACATCTCAAAGCAATTGTAATAGATCCAATTCCTTTGATTACATTTCAACACTTCTATTAACTCTCATTTGTACCTTGAACTGACATAACTCTGGTTTTGGGACTATTTGCTTGAAAATGGTCAATTTCTTGTCAACGAAATCATTATTTCTTCGTATTTACATCAATAGGTGTTGTTTAAGCCTCCATGTGTGTCTTATGGCTACAATTCCCAAATACACCATTAGAAACTCCTATGGGATTCTAAGACCTAACAGAATTATGGGATCAGCTATAATGTTTGTTTCTTACTTTGAATTGCTTCTCCACCTTGGTTGTATGCTTCATCACGTCATCAAGGGTCCTAATATATTGAAACTTAGCCTTTGATAAAGTTTCATAACACAAACATTGTACAAATCTTACAATGGCTCTTTGTTGCGAATCTTGAACATCTCAATGCAATTGTAATAGATCCAATTCCTTTGACTACATTTCAACACTTCTATTAACTCTCATTTGTACCTTGAACTGACATTACTTAGGTTTTAGGACTATCAGCTTGAAAATGGTCAAATCCTTGTCATTGAAATCATTGTTTCTTCATATTCACATGAATAGGTGTTGTTTAAGCCTCCATGTGTGTCTTTTGGCTACAACTCCCAAATACACCATTAGAAACTCCTATGGGATTCTAAGAACTAACAGAATTTTGGGATCAGCTATAATGCTTGTTTCTTACTTTGAATTGCTACTCTACCTTGGTAGTATGCTTTATCACGTCATCAAGGGTCTTAATAGATTGAAACTTAGCCTTTGATGAAGTTTCATCAATCAAACCTTGTAAAATCTTACAATAGCTCTTTGTTGCGAATCTTGAACATCTCAAAGCAATTGTAATAGATCCAATTCCTTTGTTAACATTTCAACACTTCTATTAACTCTCATTTGTACCTTGAACTGACATAACTCTGGTTTTGGGGCAATGAGCTTGAAAATTGTAAAATCCTTCTCAACAAAATTATTGTTTCTTCATATTCAAATCAATACGTGTTTTTTAAGCCTCAATGTGTGTCTTATGGCTACAACTCCTAAATACACCATTAGAAACTCCTATGGGATTCTAAGACCTAACAGAATTGTGGGATCAGCTATAATGTTTGTTTCTTACTTTGAATTGCTTCTCCACCTTGGTTGTATGCTTCATCACGTCATCAAGGGTCCTAATATATTGAAACTTAGCCTTTGATGAAGTTTCATCACACAAACCTTGTACAAATCTTACAATGGCTCTTTGTTGCGAATCTTGAACATCTCAATGCAATTGTAATAGATCCAATTCCTTTGACTACATTTCAACACTTCTATTAACTCTCATTTGTACCTTGAACTGACATAACTCTTGTTCTGGGACTATCAGCTTGAAAATGGTCAAATCCTTGTCATTGAAATCATTGTTTATTCATATTCACATGAATAGGTGTTGTTTAAGCTTCCATGTGTGTCTTCTGGCTACAACTCCCAAATTCACCATTAGAAACTCCTATGGGATTGTAAGACTTAATAGAATTGTGGGATCAGCTATAATGTTTGTTTCTTACCTTGAATTGCTTCTCCACCTTTGTTGTATGCTTCATCACGTCATCAAGGGTCCTAATATATTGAATCTTAGCCTTTGATGAAGTTTCATCACTCAAACCTTGTACAAATCTTACAATGGCTCTTTGTTGCGAATCTTGAACATCTCAAAGCAATTGTAATAGATCCAATTCCTTTGATTACATTTCAACACTTCTATTAACTCTCATTTGTACCTTGAACTGACATAACTCTGGTTTTGGGACTATTTGTTTGAAAATGGTTAATTTCTTGTCAACGAAATCATTATTTCTTCGTATTTACATCAATAGGTGTTGTTTAAGCCTCCATGTGTGTCTTTTGGCTACAACTCCCAAATACACCATTAGAAACTCCTATGGGATTCTTAGAACTAACAGAACTATGAGATCAGCTATAATGCTTGTTTCTTACTTTGACTTGCTACTCTACCTTCGTAGTATGCTTTATCACGTCATCAAGGGTCCTAATAGATTGAAACTTAGCTTTTGATGAAGTTTCATCACTCAAACCTTGTAAAATCTTACAATGGCTCTTTGTTGCGAATCTTGAACATCTCAAAGCAATTGTAATAGATCTAATTCCTTTGACAACATTTCAACACTTCTATTAACTCTCATTTGTACCTTGAACTGACATAACTCTGGTTTTGGGGCTATCAGCTTGAAAATTGTCAAATCCTTCTCAACGAAATTATTGTTTCTTCATATTCAATTCAATACGTGTTTTTTAAGCCTCAATGTGTGTCTTATGGCTACAACTCCTAAATACACCATTAGAAACTCCTATGGGATTCTAAGACCTAACAGAATTGTGGGATCAGCTATAATGTTTGTTTCTTACTTTGAATTGCTTCTCCACCTTGGTTGTATGCTTCATCACGTCATCAAGGGTCCTAATATATTGAAACTTAGCCTTTGATGAAGTTTCATCACTCAAACCTTGTACAAATCTTACAATGGCTCTTTGTTGCGAATCTTGAACATCTCAAAGCAATTGTAATAGATCCAATTCCTTTGACAACATTTCAACACTTCTATTAACTCTATTTTGTACCTTGAACTGTCATAACTCTGGTTTTGGGGCTATCAGCTTGAAAATTGTCAAATCCTTCTCATTGAAATCATTGTTTCTTCATATTCAAATCAATAGGTGTTTTTTAAGGCTCAATGTGTGTCTTATGGCTACAACTCCCAAATACACCATTAGAAACTCCTATGGGATTCTAAGACCTAACAGAATTGTGGGATCAGCTATAATGTTTGTT
Source organism: Cardamine occulta (assembly GCA_028015245.1). Taxonomy (NCBI): domain Eukaryota; kingdom Viridiplantae; phylum Streptophyta; class Magnoliopsida; order Brassicales; family Brassicaceae; genus Cardamine; species Cardamine occulta. Next base: position 8,639,069 of record CM051368.1, read on the forward strand.
TCTTACTTTGAATTGCTTCTCCACCTTGGTTGTATGCTTCATCACGTCATCAAGGGTCCTAATATATTGAAACTTAGCCTTTGATGAAGTTTCATCACACAAACCTTGTACAAATCTTACAATGGCTCTTTGTTGCGAATCTTAAACATCTCAATGCAATTGTAATAGATCCAATTCCTTTGACTACATTTGAACACTTCTATTAACTCTCGTTTGTACCTAGAATTGACATAACTCTGGTTTTGGGACTATCAGCTTGAAAATGGTCAAATCCTTGTCATTGAAATCATTGTTTCTTCATATTCACATGAATAGGTGTTGTTTAAGCTTCCATGTGTGTCTTCTGGCTACAACTCCCAAATTCACCATTAGAAACTCCTATGGGATTCTAAGAACTAACAGAACTGTGAGATCAGCTATAATGTTTGTTTCTTACTTTGAATTGCTTCTCCACCTTGGTTGTATGCTTCATCACGTCATCAAGGGTCCTAATATATTGAAACTTAGCCTTTGATGAAGTTTCATCACACAAACCTTGTACAAATCTTACAATGGCTCTTTGTTGCGAATCTTGAACATCTCAATGCAATTGTAATAGATCCAATTCCTTTGACTACATTTCAACACATCTATTAACTCTCGTTTGTACCTTGAACTAACATAACTATGGTTTTGGGACTATCAGCTTGAAAATGGTTAAATCCTTGTCATTGAAATCATTTTTTCTTCATATTCACATGAATAGGTGTTGTTTAAGCTTCCATGTGTGTCTTCTGGCTACAACTCCCAATTCACCATTAGAAACTCCTATGGGATTCTAAGAACTAACAGAATTGTGGGATCAACTATATTGTTTGTTTTTACTTTGTATAGCTTCTCCACCTTAGTTGTATGCTTCATCACGTAATCAAGGGTCCTAATATATTGAAACTTAGCCTTTGATGAAGTTTCATCACACAAACCTTGTACAAATCTTACAATGGCTCTTTGTTGCGAATCTTGAACATCTCAATGCAATTGTAATAGATCCAATTCCTTTGACTACATTTCAACACTTCTATTAACTCTCATTTGTACCTTGAACTGACATAACTCTGGTTTTGGGACTATCAGCTTGAAAATGGTCAAATCCTTGTCATTGAAATCATTGTTTCTTCATATTCACATGAATAGGTGTTGTTTAAGCTTCCATGTGTGTCTTCTGGCTACAACTCCCAAATTCACCATTAGAAACTCCTATGGGATTCTAAGAACTAAGAGAATTTTGGGATCAACTATAATGTCTGTTTCTTACTTTGAATTGCTTCTCCACCATGGTTGTATGCTTCATCATGTCATCAAGGGTCCTAATATATTGAAACTTAGCCTTTGATGAAGTTTCATCACACAAACCTTGTACAAATCTTACAATGGCTCTTTGTTGCGAATCTTGAACATCTCAATGCAATTGTAATAGATCCAATTCCTTTGACTACATTTCAACACTTCTATTAACTTTCATTTGTACTTTGAACTGACATAACTATGGTTTTGGGACTATCACCTTGAAAATGGTCCAATCCTTGTCATTGAAATCATTGTTTCTTCATATTCACATGAATAGGTGTTGTTTAAGCTTCCATGTGTGTCTTCTGGCTACAACTCCCAAATTCACCATTAGAAACTCCTATGGGATTCTAAGAACTAAGAGAATTTTGGGATCAACTATAATGTCTGTTTCTTACTTTGAATTGCTTCTCCACCTTGGTTGTATGCTTCATCACGTCATCAAGGGTCCTAATAGATTGAAACTTAGCCTTTGGTGAAATTTCATCACTCAAACCTTGTACAAATCTTACAATGGCTCTTTGTTGCGAATCTTGAACATCTCAAAGCAATTGTAATAGATCCAATTACTTTGACTACATTTCAACACTTCTATTAACTCTCATTTGTACCTTGAACTGACATAACTCTGGTTTTGGGACTATCAGCTTGAAAATGGTCAAATCCTTCTCATTGAAATCATTGTTTCTTCATATTCACATGAATAGGTGTTGTTTAAGCTTCCATGTGTGTCTTCTGGCTACAACTCCCAAATACACCATTAGAAACTCTTATGGGATTCTAAGACCTAATAGAATTGTGGGATCAGCTATAATGTTTGTTTCTTACTTTGAATTGCTTCTCCACCATGGTTGTATGCTTCATCACGTCATCTGTAGAAAAACAAAGAGAACCTTTGTAGTTTCCAGATCCAGATTCCTAAACAAGAAAGCTTAAAGAAGAAGAAGATTGAGAAATTTTTTCTTCTCTTGATTTTTTTTCTCTAAAAATCCGATCTGGTTCCTTACAATAATGAGAAAAAATATCTCAACTCATAAAGCCAAACATGTGGCTAAGAATAATTAAACATGTGACTAAAACCTTAACCACAAATTAATAAATCATTTTCGCTTGATCGCTCATCGAGCCCAACTAATAGGTTTTCTGGCCTTTTAGTCTCTTGGGCTTCATTGATAACCTCTTGGTCTTCACTCTTGATCTTCTGATCAACCCTCCCCCTCAAGATCGGTTGGTGGAGATCCATCAAACCCATCTTGCCATGAAGATCACTACACACTCTAGATGATGTAGCCTTGGTGAAGACATCAGCTAACTGATCCATGCTTCTAACAAATGTTGGGAGTATAGTCCCAGCTTCAACTTTCTCCCTAACATAGTGACAATCAACCTCTATGTGCTTTGTCCTCTCGTGGAACACCGAGTTAGAGGCAATATGAATCGCTGCTTTATTGTCACAATGGAGGGTAATAGGTTCGGAAGATTCAATACCTAGATCCTTAAGGAGGGCCTTTATCCAAACCAGTTCACCCGTTGTGTTTGCCATTCTCGATACTCACCTCTGCACTCGATCTAGATATCACCTTCGCTTCTTACTTCTCCAGGTAACAAGGTTTGCCCCAACAAAGGTGCAATAACCGGTTGTCGACTTCCGATCAGTCTTATCTCCTGCCCAATCAGAATCACAATATCCTACTATATCAGTTGAGTTATTGCAGCCCATCCAAATACCTTTGCCTGGTGTGCCTTTCAAATATCTGAGAATACGATCCACCATTCCCCAATGATGCTTACTTGGAGTCTGCATGTGTTGACTCACTTGATTCACCGCAAAAGAAATATCAGGTCTGGTGATAGTCAAGTAGATCAACCTCCCAATAAGTCTCTGATATTGCTTCACTTCCACAAGAGGCTCCCCTCGTAACATATCTTGTAACTGCCTTCGATAGGAGTCTTAGCTGGTTTTACTCCCAGCTTCCCTGTTTCTTCCAACAAATCAAGAGTGTATTTCCTTTGGGATAAGAAGAGTCCATCAGCAAACTTACATACTTCAATCCCAAGGAAATATTTAAGCTCACCCAAGTCTTTGATATCAAATGAAGCCTTGAGTAAACTCTTTGTTCTCTTGATCCCCTCAACGTCATCTCCTGTGACAATGATATCATCCACATACACTAGTACTGCAACGATTCCATTCTCCCCCTGAGTGGTGAACAATGTATGGTCTGCCTCAGATCTTCGAAAACCATTCTCAAGAAGGCATCCACTAAGCTTGTGATACCAAGCCCTAGGTGACTGCTTAAGACCATAGATCGCCTTTTTCAGCTTGCAAACCTTGTTTTCACATATATTCACTCCTTCTGGTGGAACCATATACACTTCTTCTTTCAACTCTCCTTGAAGAAATGCATTTTTCACATCCATCTGCCACAAGTCCCAACACAGATTAGTAGCAATAGAGAGAAGAACTCGTACCGAATGGAGCTTGCACTTAAGCAAAAGTTTCTGTGTAATCCACTCCATACTTCTGTGTGTAACCTTTAGCCACTAACCTCGCTTTGTATCTCTCTATTTCTCCGGTGCTAGTATACTTGATGGTATAAACCCACCTACAGCCCACTAGTTTCTTCTTGTCGGGCTTGTCAATCTCGTCCCATGTACCATTCTTAACCATAGATTCTATCTCTTCCAACATAGCTTGAACCCACACATCATCCAAACAGGCCTCTTCATAGCTTTCTGGAATCCTATGTTGATCAATCTTGGAGAGAAAGGCTTGGTGTTCTTGTGGAAACTGATCCATGGTACAATGATTTCGAATTGGATGAGCTACCACGGTTATTGTAATATACCCTTGTGTTCTTCCAATTTTCAGAGGAAATCTCATCCTTGTACTTCTTCGCAATGGAGGTACAACTTCTTCTTCTTCAGGATCTGATTCTTCAGATTCCTTTCAGCCTCTGCTTCCACTAAATCTGGATTCGGAGCAACACTCGTTGATTCTTCATCTCCAATATTACCCACTATGTCCGCTTCAGAGTCACCACTGCCACTCTCCTCAGCCTCAACATGTTCCACAGAATCAACCCGTGGAGCTATCCCTCCAGAATAACCCTTAGAGTCGATGCACTCTCAATGCAGTGACTAGGTCTTCCAAGTTATTCCAATCCCGCCTATCAAAGTAACCCTTCTCTTCAATAAACTTAACCTCCCTTGAGACATACATCCTCTTTGTAGTGGGATTGTAGCATTTATATCCCTTTTGTGTAGTAGAGTATCCAATGAACACACACTTGACACTCTTTTGGCTCTAGCTTGTTCCTCGGAGCATCTCGAACATGCACATAACAGATACAACCAAAAACACGTAGATGATCAAGAGAGGGTTTAGTTTTGTTCACTACCTCATGAGGTGAAACACTTCCAAGAGAAACAGTTGGTAGCCGGTTAATAAGATAAAGCAAGCTGTCATTACCGATCTCCCCAATATTGTTTAGGCACATTTCTATCAAACAACATTGTTCTCGCAACCTCCATGAGATGTCTATTCTTGTGCTCAGCTACTCCATTTTGCTGTGGAGTATAGGCAAGAGGTCTAGTGTACGATTCCGAAGCTTCCCAACAAAATCCTTAAAGGCATTACTCGTACTTTCCCCCATTATCACTCCTTAAGCTTTTGATCTTAGTTCCAAACTGAGTCAATACATAGTTGTAGAACTTGGAGAAAGCATCAAGAACGTGACTCTTTCAAGGCAAAAGCGTAATCCATGTGTACTTTGACTTCTCATCGATAAATGACACAAAATATTTATATTGATCACGAAGTTGCACAAGGTGCTGTCCATACATCGAATGTACCAGATCAAAACACTCATCATACAAAGTTGAAGATTCTGGAAACACATTCCTACAATGTTTTCCTAAAATGCAAGCTTCACACTTTTGATGATCTTGAACTTTCTGATTAGGAAGAGCAAGTCAAGGGCTTTCAGATGAGGATGTCCCAGCCTTTCATGCCAAAAAGGAGCTAAGAGCCGACTTATCAACATCAAAGGTTGTTCCTTATCCAAAACATAGAGACCACCCTTGGAGCAACCTTCCCCGATGGTCTCCCCGGACTTATTATCCTGAAATTTTACATCATTAGAACTAAACACCACTCAAGCAGTCAAGGTCCTTAGCAGCTTTTTGAACAGATAACAAATTATTAGAAAAATCTAGCAAATATAGAGCTTTCAGTTTCTTCTTAAACAACTCTAAATTCCCAATTCCTTTAATCTCAACATCCTGTCCATTCGCAATTGTAACCTTTCCACCATGCTGCTCAACCTCGCATAACAATTCCCTATCACTAATCATGTGATGAGAAGCACCAGAATCTACAATAACCGGTTTGCGAGTTCTAGAGGAAAATAATCCCTTACCAGAATCTGCAAGCTTGGTGATGCTTTTGATGAGAGCATCTAAGTCTGATTTTCTTACCAAGTCGTCTGAGTTAGAAGTAGCTACTCCAGCCACTCCCCTTGATGTCTGACCCATCCCCTTGAAATTCTTGGGCCTTAGATGCAGATAGAGTGTCCAGCATTTGTCCTTGGAGTGTCCTTTCATCTTACAATGATCACACACAAGGTTCTTCTTGTCGACAGTCCATCCGACCTCCTTTCCTTTGCTCACATGAGCAACTTCACTTGTCCCTTTAAAGAGACCCTTGGAGCCTTCCTCCTTCTGAATCATCATGCACACTTGATTGAGAGTGGGCAGCTTCTCAAATCGCAGAATGTGATGAACTAGTCCAACGTAGGACTCATCAAGAGCGAGAAGCAAACCAAACACTTGGTCTTGCTCTCTCCTTTCTATCATCTCCTTGATATCTATACTAGGAGGCCCTAAGCACTTCCAGTTCTGCCCATAGCCCCCTAAATTCACCAAAGAAATCCTTGACATCCTTCCCCTCCTGTTGCAGATTTGCAAGAGCTTTCTTAATCTCGAAAATCCTACCAAGGTCGGATTCAGTTCCATACCCTCCACAGAGTGTATCCCACAGCTCCTTAGCTATCTCTACACAAGAGTAGGAAGCTAGGATACTTGGATCTAATGAGCCTCTGGAGCGCAGCAAGTACCAACTGATCTTCTTGGACCCACTTGGAATCCCCTTTACTTGAGCTAATTTGCAATGGAGACTCTACCTCTCCCTCTTTAGCTTTTCCGCTGCTTCCTTCAGCTCCACCTGAGGTGACACCACCTTCTCCTTGACCCTGAAGCATCTCCTCAGCCGCAGACAGTGGATCCACACTCCCCGGCTCCTCGCCTTAGTGGTTCTAGACACAAAGAGATAGTTGTTCCCTTTGAGAACAACCGGTAGGGTAAAGTATTTGAGATTCTCCATATCAAAGACTTGATTCAACAAAAGCTTGAGTAAATAAGGTCTCTAGGAACTTATTGCTCTGATACCATGTAGAAAAACAAAGAGAACCTTTGTAGTTTCCAGATCCAGATTCCTAAACAAGAAGGCTTAAAGAGTTAAGAAGAATGAGAAATTTTTTCTTCTCTTGATTTTTTTTCTCTAAAAATCCGATCTGGTTCCTTACAATAATGAGAAAAAATATCTCAACTCATAAAGCCAAACATGTGGCTAAGAATAATTAAACATGTGACTAAAACCTTAACCACAAATTAATAAATCATTTTCGTCGGTACTGTTCACTGAGCCCAACTAATACATTTTTTGGCCTTTTAGTCTCTTGGGCTTCATTGATAACCTCTTGGTCTTCACTCTTGATCTTCTGATCAACATCATCAAGGGTCCTAATAGATTGAAACTTAGCCTTTGGTGAAATTTCATCACTCAAACCTTGTACAAATCTTACAATGGCTCTTTGTTGCGAATCTTGAACATCTCAAAGCAATTGTAATAGATTCAATTCCTTTGACTACATTTCAACGCTTCTATTAACTCTCATTTGTACCTTGAACTGACATAACTCTGGTTTTGGGACTATCAGATTGAAAATGGTCAAATCCTTGTCATTGAAATCATTGTTTCTTCATATTCACATGAATAGGTGTTGTTTAAGCTTCCATGTGTGTCTTCTGGCTACAACTCCCAAATTCACCATTAGAAACTCCTATGGGATTCTAAGAACTAACAGAATTTTGGGATCAGCTAAAATGTTTGTTTCTTACTTTGAATTGCTTCTCCACCTTGGTTGTATGCTTCATCACGTCATCAAGGGTCCTAATAGATTGAAACTTAGCCTTTGATGAAGTTTCATCACTCAAACCTTGTAAAATCTTACAATGGCACTTTGTTGCGAATCTTGAACATCTCAAAGCAATTGTAATAGATCCAATTCCTTTGACAACATTTCAACACTTCTATTAACTCTCATTTGTACCTTGAACTGTCATAACTCTGGTTTTGGGGCTATCAGCTTGAAAATTGTCAAATCCTTCTCAACGAAATCATTGTTTCTTCATATTCAAATCAATAGGTGTTTTTTAAGGCTCAATGTGTGTCTTATGGCTACAACTCCCAAATACACCATTAGAAACTCCTATGGGATTCTAAGACCTAACAGAATTGTGGGATCAGCTATAATGTTTGTTTCTTACTTTGAATTGCTTCTCCACCTTGGTTGTATGCTTCATCACGTCATCAAGGGTCCTAATATATTGAAACTTAGCCTTTGATGAAGTTTCATCACACAAACCTTGTACAAATCTTACAATGACTCTTTGTTGCGAATCTTAAACATCTCAATGCAATTGTAATAGATCCAATTCCTTTGACTACATTTCAACACTTCTATTAACTCTCGTTTGTACCTTGAACTGACATAACTCTGGTTTTGGGATTATCAGCTTGAAAATGGTCAAATCCTTGTCATTGAAATCATTTTTTCTTCATATTCACATGAATAGGTGTTGTTTAAGCTTCCATGTGTGTCTTCTGGCTACAACTCCCAAATTCACCATTAGAAACTCCTATGGGATTCTAAGAACTAACAGAATTGTTGGATCAGCTATATTGTTTGTTTTTTACTTTGAATTGCTTCTCCACCTTAGTTGTATGTTTCATCACGTCATCAAGGGTCCTAATATATTGAAACTTAGCCTTTGATGAAGTTTCATCACACAAACCTTGTACAAATCTTACAATGGCTCTTTGTTGCGAATCTTGAACATCTCAATGCAATTGTAATAGATCCAATTCCTTAGACTACATTTCAACACTTCTATTAACTCTCATTTGTACCTTGAACTGACATAACTCTGGTTTTGGGACTATCAGCTTGAAAATGGTCAAATCCTTCTCATTGAAATCATTGTTTCTTCATATTCACATGAATAGGTGTTGTTTAAGCTTCCATGTGTGTCTTATGGCTACAATTCCCAAATACACCATTAGACACTCCTATGGGATTCTAAGAACTAACAGAACTGTGAGATCAGCTATAATGTTTGTTTCTTACTTTGACTTGCTACTCTACCTTGGTAGTATGCTTTATCACGTCATCAAGGGTCCTAATAGATTGAAACTTAGCCTTTGATGAAGTTTCATCACTCAAACCTTGTAAAATCTTACAATGGCTCTTTGTTACGAATCTTGAACATCTCAAAGCAATTGTAATAGATCCAATTCCTTTGACAACATTTCAACACTTCTATTAACACTCATTTGTACCTTGAACTGTCATAACTCTGGTTTTGGGGCTATCAGCTTGAAAATTGTCAAATCCTTCTCAACGAAATCATTGTTTCTTCATATTCAAATCAATAGGTGTTTTTTAAGGCTCAATGTGTGTCTTATGGCTACAACTCCCAAATACACCATTAGAAACTCCTATGGGATTCTAAGACCTAACAGAATTGTGGGATCAGCTATAATGTTTGTTTCTTACTTTGAATTGCTTCTCCACCTTGGTTGTATGCTTCATCACGTCATCAAGGGTCCTAATATATTGAAACTTAGCCTTTGATGAAGTTTCATCACACAAACCTTGTACAAATCTTACAATGGCTCTTTGTTGCGAATCTTAAACATCTCAATGCAATTGTAATAGATCCAATTCCTTTGACTACATTTCAACACTTCTATTAACTCTCGTTTGTACCTTGAACTGACATAACTCTGGTTTTGGGATTATCAGCTTGAAAATGGTCAAATCCTTGTCATTGAAATCATTTTTTCTTCATATTCACATGAATAGGTGTTGTTTAAGCTTCCATGTGTGTCTTCTGGCTACAACTCCCATATTCACCATTAGAAACTCCTATGGAATTCTAAGAACTAAGAGAATTATGGGATCAGCTATATTGTTTGTTTGTTACATTGAATTGCTTCTCCACCTTAGTTGTATGTTTCATCACGTCATCAAGGGTCCTAATATATTGAAACTTAGCCTTTGATGAAGTTTCATCACACAAACCTTGTACAAATCTTACAATGGCTCTTTGTTTCGAATCTTGAACATCTCAAAGCAATTGTAATAGATCCAATTCCTTTGACTACATTTCAACACTTCTATTAACTCTCATTTGTACCTTGAACTGACATAACTCTGGTTTTGGGACTATCAGCTTGAAAATGGTCAAATCCTTCTCATTGAAATCATTGTTTCTTCATATTCACATGAATAGGTGTTGTTTAAGCTTCCATGTGTGTCTTATGGCTACAATTCCCAAATACACCATTAGACACTCCTATGGGATTCTAAGAACTAACAGAACTGTGAGATCAGCTATAATGTTTGTTTCTTACTTTGACTTGCTACTCTACCTTGGTAGTATGCTTTATCACGTCATCAAGGGTCCTAATAGATTGAAACTTAGCCTTTGATGAAGTTTCATCACTCAAACCTTGTAAAATCTTACAATGGCTCTTTGTTACGAATCTTGAACATCTCAAAGCAATTGTAATAGATCCAATTCCTTTGACAATATTTCAACACTTCTATTAACTCTCATTTGTACCTTGAACTGTCATAACTCTGGTTTTGGGGCTATCAGCTTGAAAATTGTCAAATCCTTCTCAACGAAATCATTGTTTCTTCATATTCAAATCAATAGGTGTTTTTTAAGGCTCAATGTGTGTCTTATGGCTACAACTCCCAAATACACCATTAGAAACTCCTATGGGATTCTAAGACCTAACAGAATTGTGGGATCAGCTATAATGTTTGTTTCTTACTTTGAATTGCTTCTCCACCTTGGTTGTATGCTTCATCACGTCATCAAGGGTCCTAATATATTGAAACTTAGCCTTTGATGAAGTTTCATCACACAAACCTTGTACAAATCTTACAATGACTCTTTGTTGCGAATCTTAAACATCTCAATGCAATTGTAATAGATCCAATTCCTTTGACTACATTTCAACACTTCTATTAACTCTCGTTTGTACCTTGAACTGACATAACTCTGGTTTTGGGATTATCAGCTTGAAAATGGTCAAATCCTTGTCATTGAAATCATTTTTTCTTCATATTCACATGAATAGGTGTTGTTTAAGCTTCCATGTGTGTCTTCTGGCTACAACTCCCAAATTCACCATTAGAAACTCCTATGGGATTCTAAGAACTAACAGAATTGTGGGATCAGCTATATTGTTTGTTTCTTACTTTGAATTGCTTCTCCACCTTAGTTGTATGTTTCATCACGTCATCAAGGGTCCTAATATATTGAAACTTAGCCTTTGATGAAGTTTCATCACACAAACCTTGTACAAATCTTACAATGGCTCTTTGTTGCGAATCTTGAACATCTCAAAGCAATTGTAATAGATCCAATTCCTTTGACTACATTTCAACACTTCTATTAACTCTCATTTGTACCTTGAACTGACATAACTCTGGTTTTGGGACTATCAGCTTGAAAATGGTCAAATCCTTCTCATTGAAATCATTGTTTCTTCATATTCACATGAATAGGTGTTGTTTAAGCTTCCATGTGTGTCTTATGGCTACAATTCCCAAATACACCATTAGACACTCCTATGGGATTCTAAGAACTAACAGAACTGTGAGATCAGCTATAATGTTTGTTTCTTACTTTGACTTGCTACTCTACCTTGGTAGTATGCTTTATCACGTCATCAAGGGTCCTAATAGATTGAAACTTAGCCTTTGATGAAGTTTCATCACTCAAACCTTGTAAAATCTTACAATGGCTCTTTGTTACGAATCTTGAACATCTCAAAGCAATTGTAATAGATCCAATTCCTTTGACAATATTTCAACACTTCTATTAACTCTCATTTGTACCTTGAACTGTCATAACTCTGGTTTTGGGGCTATCAGCTTGAAAATTGTCAAATCCTTCTCAACGAAATCATTGTTTCTTCATATTCAAATCAATAGGTGTTTTTTAAGGCTCAATGTGTGTCTTATGGCTACAACTCCCAAATACACCATTAGAAACTCCTATGGGATTCTAAGACCTAACAGAATTGTGGGATCAGCTATAATGTTTGTTTCTTACTTTGAATTGCTTCTCCACCTTGGTTGTATGCTTCATCACGTCATCAAGGGTCCTAATATATTGAAACTTAGCCTTTGATGAAGTTTCATCACACAAACCTTGTACAAATCTTACAATGGCTCTTTGTTGCGAATCTTGAACATCTCAATGCAATTGTAATAGATCCAATTCCTTTGACTACATTTCAACTCTTCTATTAACTCTCATTTGTACCTTGAACTGACATAACTCTGGTTTTGGGACTATCAGCTTGAAAATGGTCAAATCCTTGTCATTGAAATCATTGTTTCTTCATATTCACATGAATAGGTGTTGTTTAAGCTTCCATGTGTGTCTTCTGGCTACAACTCCCAAATTCACCATTAGAAACTCTTATGGGATTCTAAGACCTAACAGAATTGTGGGATCAGCTATAATGTTGGTTTCTTACTTTGAATTTCTTCTCCACCTTGGTTGTATGCTTCATCACGTCATCAAGGGTCCTAATATATTGAAACTTAGCCTTTGATGAAGTTTCATCACTCAAACCTTGTACAAATCTTACAATGGCTCTTTGTTGCGAATCTTGAACATCTCAATGCAATTGTAATAGATCCAATTCCTTTAACTACATTTCAACACTTCTATTAACTCTCATATGTACCTTGAACTGACATAACTCTGGTTTTGGGACTATAGCTTGAAAATGGTCATATCTTTGTCACTGAAATCATTGTTTCTTCATATTCACAGTAATAGGTGTTGTTTAAGCTTCCATGTGTGTCTTATGGCTACAAATCCCAAATACACCATTAGACACTCCTGTGGGATTCTAAGAACTAACAGAACTGTGAGATCAGCTATAATGCTTGTTTCTTACTTTGACTTGCTACTCTACCTTGGTAGTATGCTTTATCACGTCATCAAGGGTCATAATTGATTAAAACTTAGCCTTTGATGAAGTTTCATCACTCAAACCTTGTAAAATCTTACAATGGCACTTTGTTGCGAATCTTGAACATCTCAAAGCAATTGTAATAGATCCCACCATTAAACATTGTTG
>CM051368.1:8652012-8700234 GCA_028015245.1 Cardamine occulta
GAATCTTGAACATCTCAAAGATTGTCAATAGATCCAATTCCTTTGACTAAATTTCAACACTTCAATTAACTATCATTTGTACCTTGAACTGACATAACTTCTGGTTTTGGGACTATCTCTTGAAAATAGTCAATTTCTTGTCATGAAATCATTATTTCTTCTTATTTACATGAATAGGTGTTGTTTAAGCCTCCATGTGTGTCTTTTGCACAACTCCCGAAATACACCATTAGAAACTCCTATGGGATTCTAGAAAGCTAACAATTTTGGGATCAGCTATAATGTTTTGTTTCTTACTTTTGAATTGCTTCTCACCTTGGTTGTATGCTTCATGTCATCATCAAGGTCCTAATAGATTGAAACTTTGCCTTTGATGAAGTTTCATCACTCAAACCTTGTACAAATCTTACAATGGCTCTTTGTTGCGAATCTTGAACATCTCAAAGTAATTGTAATAGATTTAATTCCTTTGACTACATTTCAGCGTATTAACTCTCATTTTGTACCTTGGCCTAGCATAACTCTGGTTTTGGGGCGATCAGCTTGAAAGGTCAAATCCTTGTCATTAAAATCATTGTTTCTTCATATTCACATGAATATGTGTTGTTTATCTTCCATGTGTGTCTTAGGCTAACAACTCCCAAATTCACCATTAGAAGCTCCTATGGGAATCTAAGAACTAACCGAACTTTGGGATCAGCTATAATGTTTGTTTCTTACTTTGATTGCTTCTCCACCTTGGTTGTATGCTTCAATCACGTCGTCAAGGGTCCTAATAGATTGAAACTTAGCCTTTGATGAAGTTTCATCACTCAAACCTTGTACAAATCTTACAATGGCTCTTTGTTGCGAATCTTGAACATCTCAAAAGCAATTGTAATAGATCCAAATTCCTCATTTACATTTCAACCTTCTATTAACTCTCATTTGTACCTTGGTAACATAACTATGGTTTTGGGACTATCACTTGAAAATGGTCAAATCCTTGTCATTGAAATCATTTTTCTTCATATTCACATGAATAGGTGTTGTTTAAGCTTCCATGTGTGTCTCGGCTACAACTCCCAAATTCACCATTAGAATCCTGTGGGATTCTAGAACTAAAGTGTGGGATCAGCTATAATATTTGTTTCTTACTTTGAATTGCTTCTCACCTTGGTTGTATTCTTCATCACGTCATCAAGGGTCCTAATAGATTGAAACTTGGCCTTTGATGAAGTTTCATCACTCAAACCTTTACAAATCTTACAATGGCTCTTTGTTTGCGAATCTTAAACATCTCAAAGCAATTGTAATAGATCGAATCCTTTGGCTACATTTCAACACTCTATTAACTCCATTTGTACCTTGAACTGACATAACTCTGGTTTTTGGGACTTCTTGCTGGAAAATGGTTAATTTCTTGTCATTGAAATCATTGTTTCTTCATATTCACTTGAATAGGTGTTGTTTAAGCTTCCATGTGTTCTTCTTGCTCTGCCCCAAATTCAGCATTAGAAACTCCTATGGGATTCTAAGAACTAAGAGAATTTGGGATCAACTATAATGTTTGTTTCTTACTTTGAATTGCTTCTCCACCTTGGTTGTATGCTTCATCCGTCATCAAGGGTCCTAATAGATTGAAACTTAGCCTTTGAAGAAGTTTCATCACTCAAAGCTTACCTACAAATCTTTACAATGGCTCTTTGTTGCGAATCTTGAACATCTCAAAGCAATTGTAATAAGATCCAATTCCTTTGACTATTTCAACACTTCTATTAACTCTCATTTGTACCTTGAGCTGACATAACTCTGGTTTGGGGACTATCAGCTTGAAAATGGTCAAATCCTTGTCATTGAAATCATTGTTTTCTTCGTATTCACATGAATAGGTGTTGTTTAAGCTTCCATGTGTCTTGCAGTTACAACTCCCAAATTCACCATTAGAAACTCCTATGGGATTCTAAGAACTAACGAATTTTGGGATCAGCTATAATGTTTGTTTCTTACTTTGAATTGCTTCTCCACCTTGGTTGTATGCTTCATCGCGTCATCAGGGGTCCTAATAGATTGAAACTTAGCCTTTGATGAAGTTTCATCACTCGAACCTTCTACCAAATCTTACAATGGCTCTTTGTTCTTGAATCTTGAACATCTCAAGCAATTGTAATAGATCCAAATCCTTTGACTACATTTCAACACTATTACTCTCATTTGTACCTTGAACTGAGCTTAACTATGGTTTTGGGACTATCAGCTTGAAAATGGTCAAATCCTTGTCATTGAAATCATTGTTTCTTCATATTCACATGAATAGGTGTTGTTTAAGCCTCCATGTGTGTCTTAGCTACAACTCCCAAATTCACCATTAGAAACTCCTATGGGATTCTAAATAAGAACTATGGGATCAGCTATAATGTTTGTTTCTTGCTTTGACTTTCCTCTCCCCCTTGGTTGTATGCTTCATCAAGTCATCAAGGGTCCTAATAGATTGAAACTTAGCCTTTGATGAAGTTTCATCACCTCAAACATCTCAAATCTTCTAATGCCTCTTTGTTGCGGCTCTTAAACATCTCAATGCAATTGTAATAGATCCAATTACTTTGACTACATTTCAACACTTCTATTAACTCTCATTTGTACCTTGAACTGACATAACTTTGTTTTGGGACTATCAGCTTGAAAATGGTCAAATCCTTGTCATTGAAATCATTGTTTCTTCATATTCACATGAATATGTGTTGTTAAAGCTTCCATGTGTGTCTTGGCTATCAACTCCCAAATTCACCATTAGAAACTCCTATGGGATTCTAAGAACTAGAAATTTTGGGATCAACTATAATGTTTGTTTCTTACTTTGAATTGCTTCTCCACCTTGGTTGTATGCTTCATCACGTCATAGGGGTCCCAATAGATTGAAACGTGGCCTTTGATGAAGTTTCATCACTCAAACCTTGGACAAATCTTACAATGGCTCTTTGTTGCGAATCTTGAACATCTCAAAGTAATTGTATTAGGGTTAATGCGTTTGACTACATTTCATACGCCTCTATTAACTCTCGTTTGTACCTTGAAGCGCTAACTCTTGGTTTGGGACTATCTGCTTGAAAATGGTCAAATCCTTGTCATTGAAATCATTGTTTCTTCATATTCACATGAATAGGTGTTGTTTAAGCTTCCATGTGTGTCTTGGCTACAACTCCCAAATTCACCATTAGAAACTCCTATGGGATTCTAAGTAACAATTTTTGGGATCAGCTATAATGTTTGTTTCTTGCTTTGAATTGCTTCTCACCTTGGTTGTATGCTTCATCCGTCATCAAGGGTCCTAATAGATTGAAACTTAGCCTTTGATGAAGTTTCATCACTCAAACCTTGTACAAATCTTACAATGGCTCTTTGTTTGCGAATCTTGAAGATCTCAAGCAATTGTAATAGATCCAATTCCTTTGACTACATTTCAACACTTCTATTAACTCTCATTTGTACCTTGATGACATAACTCTGGTTTTGGGACTATCAGCTTGAAAATGGTCAAATCCTTGTCATTGAAATCATTGTTTCTTCATATTCATGAATAGGTGTTGTTTAAGCTTCCATGTGTGTCTTACGGCTACAACTCCCAAATTCACCATTAGAAACTCCTATGGGATTCTAGAACTAACAATTTTGGGATCAGCTATAATGTTTGTTTTCTTACTTTGAATTGCTTCTCCACCTTGGTTGTATGCTTCATCACGTCATCAAGGGTCCTAATAGATTGAAACTTAGCCTTTGATGAAGTTTCATCACTCAAACCTTGTACAAATCTTACAATGGCTCTTTGTTGCGAAACTTGAACATCTCAAAGCAATTGTAATATATCGAATTCCTTTGACTACATTTCAACACTTCTATAACTCTCATTTGTACCTTGAGCTGACATAACTATGGTTTTGGGACTATCAGCTTGAAAATGGTCAAATCCTTGTCATTGAAATCATTGTTTCTTCATATTCACATGAATATGTGTTGTTTAAACTTCCATGTGTGTCTTCTGGCTACAACTCCTAATTCACCATTAGAAGCTCCTATAGGATTCTAAGAACTAACAGAATTTTGGGATCGGCTATAATGTTTGTTTCTTACTTTGGATTACTTCTCACCTTGGTTGTATGCTTCATCACGTCATCAAGGGTCCTAATAGATTGAAACTTGGCCTTTGATGAAGTTTCATCACTCAAACCTTGTACAAATCTTACAATGGCTCTTTGTTGCGAATCTTGAACATCTCAAGCAATTGTAATGGATCCAATTCCTTTGACTACATTTCAACATTCATTAACTTCTCATTTGTACCTTGGACTGACATAACTATGGTTTTGGGACTATCTTTGAAAATGGTCCAATTTCCTTTGTCATTGAAATCATTATTTCTTCATATTCACATCGAATAGGTGTTGTTTAAGCTTCCATGTGTGTCTTGGCTACAACTCCCAAATTCACCATTAGAAACTCCTATGGGATTCTAAGAACTAACAAATTTTGGGATCAGCTATAATTTTGTTTCTTACTTTGAATTGCTTCTCCACCTTGGTTGTATGCTTCATCCGTCATCAAGGGTCCTAATAGATTGAAACTTAGCCTTTGATGAAGTTTCATCACTCAAACCTTATGCAAATCTTACAATGGCTCTTTGTTGCGAATCTTGAACATCTCAAAGCAATTGTAATAGATCATATTACTTTGACTACATTTCGACACTGCTATTAACTCTCATTTGTTCCTTGAAAACAGCATAACTATGGTTTTGGGACTATCTGCTTGAAAATGGTCAATTCCTTGTCTTTGGAATCATTGTTTCTTCGTATTCACATGCATAGGTGCTGTTTATCATTCCCTGTGTGTCTTCTGGCTACAACTCCCAAATTCACCATTAGAAACTCCTATGGGATTCTAAGACTAACGAAATTTTGGGATCAGCTATAATGTTTGTTTCTTACTTTGAATTGCTTCTCAACCTTGGTTGTATGCTTCGTCCGTCATCAAGGGTCCTAATAGATTGAAACTTAGCCTTTGATGAAGTTTCATCACTCAAACCTTATTATAAAATCTTACAATGGCTCTTTGTTCGCGAATCTTGAACATCTCAAAGCAATTGTAATGGATCTAATTCCTTTGTTTATATTTCAACACTTCTATTAACTCTCATTTGTACCTTGAACTGACATAACTATGGTTTTGGGACTATCAGCTTGAAAATGGTCAAATCCTTGTCATTGAAATCATTGTTTCTTCATATTCACATGAATAGGTGTTTTAAGCTTCCATGTGTGTCTTATGGCTCACAACTCCCAAATTACCATTAGAAACTCCTGGGTTCTAAGAACTAACAGAATTTTGGGATCAGCTATAATGTTTGTTTTCTTACTTTGAATTGCTTCTCCACCTTGGTTGTATGCTTCATCACGTCATCAAAGGGTCCTAATAGATTAAAACTTGGCCTTTGATGAAGTTTCATCACTCCAAAACCTTGTACAAATCTTACAATGGCTCTTTGTTTGCGAATCTTGAACATCTCAAAGTAATTGTAATAGATTTAATTCCTTCGGCTACATTTGGCAACTTCTATTAACTCTCATTTGTACCTTGAACTGACATAACTCTGGTTTTGGGACTATCTAGCTTGAAAATGGTCAAATCCTTGTCATTGAAATCATTGTTTCTTCGTATTCACATGAATATGTGTTGTTTAAGCTTCCATGTGTGTCTTACAGGTTACAACTCCCAAAATCACCATTAGGAACTCCTATGGGATTCTAAGAACTAACAGAATTTTGGGATCAGCTATATTATTTGTTTCTTACTTTGAATTGCTTCTCACCTTGGTTGTATGCTTCATCACGTCATCAAGGGTCCTAATAGATTGAAACTTAGCCTTTGATGAAGTTTCATCCTCAACCTTGTCCAAATCTTACAATGGCTCTTTGTTGCGAATCTTGAACATCTGAAAGCAATTGTAATAGATCTAATTCCTTTACTACATTTCAAACCCATTAACTCTCATTTGTACCTTGAACTGACATAACTCTGGTTTTGGGACTATCAGCTTGAAAATGGTCAAATCCTTGTCATTGAAATCATTGTTTCTTCATATTCACATGAATAGGTGTTGTTTAAGCTTCCATGTGTGTCTTACAACTACAACTCCCAAATTCACCATTAGAAACTCCTATGGGATTCTAAGAACTAAGAAATTTTGGGATCATTTATAATGTTTGTTTCTTTGGATTGCTTCTCCACCTTGGTTGTATGCTTCATCACGTCATCAAGGGTCCTAATAGATTGAAACTTAGCCTTTGATGAAGTTTACATCACTCAAAACTTGTACAAATCTTACAATGGCTCTTTGTTGCGAATCTTGAACATCTCAAAGCAATTGTAATAGATCAATTCCTTTGACTACATTTCAACACCTATTAACTCTCATTTGTACCTTGAGCTGACATAACTATGGTTTTGGGACTATCGCTTGAAAATGGTTAAATCCTTGTCATTGAAATCATTGTTTCTTCATATTCACATGAATAGGTGTTGTTTAAGCTTCCATGTGTCTTACTTCTGACTCCCAAATTCACCATTAAAACTCCTATGGGATTCTAAGAACTAAGAATTTTGGGATCAACTATAATGTTTGTTTCTTACTTTGAATTGCTTCTCCACCTTGGTTGTATGCTTCATCAGTCATCAAGGGTCCTAATAGATTGAAACTTAGCCTTTGATGAAGTTTCATCCTCCAAAACCTTGTACAAATCTTACAATGGCTCTTTGTTGCAGATCTTGAACATCTCAAACAATTGTAATAGATCCAATTCCTTTGACTACATTTCAACCCTTCTATTAACTCTCATTTGTACCTTGAACTGGCATAACTATGGTTTTGGGACTATCAGCTTGAAAATGGTCGAAATCCTTGTCATTGAAATCATTGTTTCTTCATATTCACATGAATAGGTGTTGTTTAAGCTTCCATGTGTGTCTTAAGGCTACAACTCCCAAATTCACCGTTAGAAACGCCTATGGGATTCTAAAACTAACAGAATTTTAGGATCAGCTATAATGTTTGTTTCTTTCTTTGAGTTGCTTCTCAACCGTGGATGTATGCTTCATCACGTCATCAAGGGTCCTAATAGATTGAAACTTAGCCTTTGATGAGGTTTCATCACTCAAACCTTTTCATAAATCTTACAATGGCTCTTTATGTTGCGAATCTTGAACATCTCAAGCAATTGTAATAGATCCATTCCATTGCTACATTTCAGCCTAATAACTATCATTTGTACCTTGAGCTGACATACTATGGTTTTGGACTATCAGCTTGAAAATGGTCAAATCCTTGTCATTGAAATCATTTTTTCTTCATATTCACATGAATAGGTGTTGTTTAAGCTTCCATGTGTGTCTTAAGCTACTAGCTCCCAAATTCACCATTAGAAACTCCTATGGGATTCTAGAATATCAGAAATGTGGGATCAGATATTGTTTGTTTCTTACTTTGAATTAGCTTCTCCACCTTAGTTGTGTGCTTCATCCGTCATCAAGGGTCCTAATATATTGAAACTTAGCCTTTGATGAAGTTTCATCCTAAACCTGTACAAATCTTACAATGGCTCTTCTCTTTGAATCTTGAACATCTCAATACAATTGTAATAGATCGATTCCTTTTTACATTTCAACACTACTATTAACTCTCATTTGTACCTTGGAGACATAACTATGGTTTTGGGACTATCAGCTCGAAATGGTCAAATCCTTGTCATTGAAATCATTGTTTCTTCATATTCACATGAATAGGTGTTGTTTAAGCTTCCATGTGTGTCTTACTGCTACGACTCCCAAATTCACCATTAAAAACTCCTATGGGATTCTAGAACTAACGAATTTTAGGATCAGCTATCATGTTTGTTTCTTACTTTGAATTGCTTCTCCACCTTGGTTGTATGCTTCATCCGTCATCAAGGGTCCTAATAGATTGAAACTTAGCCTTTGATGAAGTTTAAATCACTCAAACCTTGTACAAATCTTCCAATGGCTCTTTGTTTGCGAATCTTGAACATCTCAAAGCAATTGTAATAGATCCAATTCCTTTGACTACATTTCAACACTTCATTAACTCTCATTTGTACCTTGAACTGCATAACTATGGTTTTGGGACTATCTGCTTGAAAATGGTCAAATCCTTGTCATTGAAATCATTTTTTCTTATTATTCATGAGATAGGTGTTTTTAAGCTTCCATATGTGTCTTACTACTAACTCCCAAATTCACCATTAGAAACTCCTATTGGGATTCTAGAACTAACGAGATTTTGGGATCAGCTATAATGTTTGTTTCTTACTTTGAATTGCTTCTCCACCTTGGTTGTATGCTTCATCCGTCATCAAGGGTCCTAATAGATTGAAACTTTGCCTTTGATGAAGTTTCATCACTCAAACCTTATTGAATCTTACAATGGCTCTTTGTTGCGAATCTTGAACATCTCAAGCAATTGTAATAGATCCAATTCCTTTGACTACATTTCAACACTTCTATTAACTCTCATTTGTACCTTGAACGGACATAACTATGGTTTTGGGACTATCAGCTTGAAAATGGTCAAATCCTTGTCATTGAAATCATTATTTCTTCATATTCACATGAATAGGTGTTGTTTAGCTTCCATGTGTCTTCTGCTGCAACTCCCAAATTCACCATTAAAGAAACTCCTATAGGATTCTAGAACTAACAAATTTTGGGATCAGCAATAATGTTTGTTTCTTACTTTTGAATTGCTTCTCCACCTTGGTTGTATGCTTCATCACGTCATCAAGGGTCCCTAATAGATTGAAACTTAGCCTTTGATGAAGTTTCATCACTCAAACCTTGTACAAATCTTACAATGGCTCTTTGTTTGCGAATCTTGAACATCTCAAGCAATTATAATAGATCGAATCCTTTGACTACATTTCACTCTTCATTAACTCTCATTTGTACCTTGAACAGACATAACTTATGGTTTTGGGACTATCGGCTTGAAAATGGTCAAATCCTTGTCATTGAAATCATTTTTCTTCATATTCACATGAATAGGTGTTTGTTTAAGCTTCCATGTGTGTCTTCGACTACAACTCCCAAATTCAACCATTAAAAACTCCTATGGGATTCTAAGAACTAACAGAATTTTGGGATCTGCTATAATGTTTGTTTCTTACTTTGAATTGCTTCTCCACCTTGGTTGTATGCTTCATCACGTCATCAAGGGTCCTAATAGATTGAAACTTTGCCTTTGATGAAGTTTCATCACTCGAACCATATGCAAATCTTTACAATGGCTCTTTGTTGCGAATCTTGAACATCTCAAGCAATTATTGTAATAGATCCATTCCTTTGACTACATTCTCATGTGCTCTCATTTGTACCTTCGGCTACAAACTCCCAAATTCACCATATAGAAACTCCTATGGGATTCTAGAACTAACGAATTTTGGGATCAGCTATAATGTTTGTTTCTTACTTTGGATTGCTTCTCCACCTTGGTTGTATGCTTCATCCACGTCATCAAGGGTCCTAATAGATTGAAACTTGGCCTTTGATGAAGTTTCATCACTCAAACCTTATCAAATCTTACAATGGCTCTTTGTTGCGAATCTTGAACATCTCAAGCAATTGTAATAGATCAAATCCTTCTGTACCTTTCAGCACTTCTATTAACTCTCATTTGTACCTTGGACTGCGTAACTCTGGTTTTGGGACTATCCGCTTGAAAATGGTCTAATCCTTGTCATTGAAATCATTGTTTTCTTCATATTCACATGAATAGGTGTTGTTTAACTTCCATGTGTGTCTTACGGCTACAACTCCCAAATTCACCATTAGAAACTCCTATGGGATTCTAGGACTAACAAAATTTTGGGATCAGCTATAATGTTTGTTTCTTACTTTGAATTGCTTCTCCCTTTGGTTGTATGCTTCATCACGTCATCAAGGGTCCTAATATATTGAAACTTAGCCTTTGATGAAGTTTCATCACTCAAACCTTGTCAAATCTTACAATGGCTCTTTGCTGCTTGAATCTTGAACGTCTCAAAGCGATTGTAATAGATCGATTCCTTTGTTTACATTTCAACACTTCTATTAACTCTCATTTGTACCTTGAACTGACATAACTCTGGTTTTGGGACTATCGGCTGAAAATGGTCAAATCCTTGTCATTAGAAATCATTGTTTCTTCATATTCACATGAATAGGTGTTGTTTAAGCTTCCATGTGTGTCTTATGGCTACAGCTCCCAAATTCCACCATTAGAAACTCCTATGGGATTCTAGAACTAACAAATTTTGGGATCAGCTATAATGTTTGTTTCTTACTTTTGAATTGCTTCTCGACCTTGGTTGTATGCTTCATCGCGTCATCAAGGGTCCTAATAGATTGAAACTTAGCCTTTGATGAGTTTCGTCACTCCAAACCTTGTCAAATCTTACAATGGCTCTTTGTTGCGAATCTTGAACATCTCAAAGCAATTGTAATAGATCCAATTCCTTTGACTACATTTCAACACTTCTATTAACTCTCATTTGTACCTTGGACTGACATAACTATGGTTTTGGGACTATCTGCTTGAAAATGGTCAAATCCTTGTCATTGAAATCATTATTTCTTCGTATTCACATGAATAGGTGTTGTTTAAAGCTTCCATGTGTGTCTTCTGGCTACAACTCCCAAATTCACCATTAGAAACTCCTATGGGATTCTAGAACTAACAGAATTTTGGGATCAGCTATAATGTTTGTTTCTTACTTTGAATTGCTTCTCCACCTTGGTTGTATCTTCATCACGTCATCAAGGGTCCTAATAGATTGAAACTTTGCCTTTGATGAAGTTTCATCACTCAAACCTTATGCAAATCTTACAATGGCTCTTTGTTGCGAATCTTGAACATCTCAAAGCAATTGTAATAGATCCAATTCCTTTGACTACATTTCAACACTTCTATTAACTCTCATTTGTACATTGAGCTGAGCATAACTATGGTTTTGGGACTATCAGCTTGAAAATGGTCAAATCCTTGTCATTGAAATCATTTTTCTTCATATTCACATGAATAGGTGTTGTTTTAAAGCTTCCATGTGTGTCTTACGGCTTCACAACTCCCAAATTCACCATTAGAAACTCCTATGGGATTCTAGAACTAACAGAATTTTGGGATCAGCTATAATGTTTGTTTCTTACTTTGAATTGCTTCTCCACCTTGGTTGTATGCTTCATCGCGTCATCAAGGGTCCTAATAGATTGAAACTTTGCCTTTGATGAAGTTTCATCACTCAAACCTTGTACAAATCTTTCAATGGCTCTTTGTTGCGAGATCTTGAACATCTCAAGCAATTGTAATAGATCCAATTCCTTTGACTACATTTCAGCACTACTATTAACTCTCATTTGTACCTTGAACTGACATAACTATGGTTTTGGGACTATCGGCTTGAAAATGGTCAAATCCTTGTCATTGAAATCATTGTTTCTTCATATTCACATGAATAGGTGTTGATTTAAACTTCCATGTGTGTCTTCCGGCTACAACTCCCAAATTCACCATTAAAACTCCTATGGGATTCTAAGAACTAACAGAATTTGGGATCAGCTATAATGTTTGTTTTTCTTACTTTGAATTGCTTCTCCACCTTGGTTGTATGCTTGTCACGTCAATCAAGGGTCTTAATAGATTGAAACTTAGCCTTTGATGAAGTTTCATCACTCAAACCTTGTACAAATCTTTACAATGGCTCTTTGTTGGAATCTTGAACATCTCAAACAATTGTAATAGATCGATTCCTTTAATTATTTCAACACTTCTATTAACTCTCATTTGTACCTTGAGCTGACATAACTCTGGTTTTGGGACTATCAGCTTGAAAATGGTCAAATCCTTGTCATTGAAATCATTGTTTCTTCGTATTCACATGAATAGGTGTTGTTTAAGCTTCCATGTGTGATCTTAGCTACAAACTCCCAAATTCACCATTAGAAACTCTATGGGATTCTAAGAACTATCAGAATTTTGGGATCAACTATAATGTTTGTTTCTTACTTTGAATTGCTTCTCCACCTTGGTTGTATGCTATCACGTCATCAAGGGTCCTAATAGATTGAAACTTAGCCTTTGATGAAGTTTCATCACTCAAACCTTGTACAAATCTTCTGATGGCTCTTTGTTCGCTGAATCTTGAACATCTCGAGCAATTGTAATAGATCCAATTCCTTTGATTTACATTTCAACACTTCCAGTAACTCTCATTTGTACCTTGCACTGACATAACTCTGGTTTTGGGACTATCAGCTTGAAAATGGTCAAATCCTTGTCTTTGAAATCATTTTTTCTTCATATTCACATGAATAGGTGTTGTTTAAGCTTCCATGTGTGTCTTCTAGCTACAACTCCCAAATTCACCATTAGAAACTCCTATGGGATTCTAGAACTAAAAATTTGGGATCAGCTATATTGTTTGTTTCTTACTTTGAATTGCGTCTCCACTTTGGTTGTCTGCTTCATCACGTCATCAAGGGTCCTAATAGATTGAAACTTAGCCTTTGATGAGGTTTCATCCTCTCAACACCTTGTACGATCTTACAATGGCTCTTTGTTGCGAATCTTGAACATCTCAAAGCAATTGTAATAGATCAATTCCTTTGGCTACATTTCAACACTTCCATTAACTCTCATTTGTACCTTGACTGACATAACTATGGTTTCGGGACTGTCGGCTTGAAAATGGTCGAATCCTTGTCATTGAAATCATTTTTTCTTCATATTCACATGAATAGGTGTTGTTTAAGCTTCCATGTGTGTCTTCAGGCTACAACTCCCCAATTCCATTAGAAACTCCTATGGGATTCTAGAACTAACAAAATGTAGGATCAGCTATAATGTTTGTTTCTTACTTTGAATTGCTTCTCCACCTTGGTTGTATCTTCATCCGTCATCAAGGGTCTAATATATTGAAACTTAACCTTTGATAAAGTTTCATCACTCAAACCTTGTACTAATCTTACAATGGCTCTTTGCTGCGAATCTTGAACATCTCAAGAATTGTAATAGATCCAATTCCTTCGATTACATTTCAACACTTCTATGAACTCTAATTTGTACCTTGGCTGACATAACTTTAGGTTTTGGGACTATCAGCATGAAAATGGTCAAATCCTTGTCAGTGAAATCATTGTTTCTTCATATGCACATGAATAGGTGTTGTTTAAGCCCCCATGGGTGTCTTCCTTCAACTCCCAATTTCACCTTTAGTATCTCCTATGGGGATTCTAAAACTAACAGAATTGTTGGGATTAGCTATAATGTTTGTTTCTTACTTTGAATGCTTCTCCACCTTGGTTGTATTCTTCATCACGTCATCGAGGGTCCTAATAGATTGAAACTTGGCCTTTGATGAAGTTTCATCACTCAAACCTTGTACCAAATCTTACAAAATGGCTCTTTGTTTGCCGGATCTTGAACATCTCAAGCAATTGTAATAGATCGAATTCCTTTGACTACATTTAAACACTTCTATGGCTCTCATTTGTACCTTGAACTGACATAACTATGGTTTTGGGACTATCTGATTGAAAATGGTCAATTCCTTGTCATGAAATCATTGTTTCCTTCATATCACATGAATAGGTGTTTTAAGCTTCCATGTGTGTCTTCTGGCTACAACTCCCAAATTCACCATTAGAAACTCCTATGGGATTCTAAGAACTAACAGAATTTTGGGATCAGCAATAATTTTTGTTTCTTACTTTGAATTGCTTCTCAATCTTGGTTGTATGCTTCATCGCGTCATCAAGGGTCTAATAGATTGAAACTTAGCCTTTGATGAAGTTTCGTCCTTTCAAGCCTTGTCCAAATCTTACAATGGCTCTTTGTTTGCTGAATCTTGGACATCTCAAAGCAATTGTAATAGATCCAATTCGCTTTACTATATTTCAACTTCTAATAACTATCATTTGTACCTTGAACAGACATAACTCTGGTTTGGGACTATCAGCTTGAAAATGGTCAAATCCTTGTCGTTGAAATCATTTTTCTTCGTATTCACATCAGATAGGTGTTGTTTAAGCTTCCATATGTGTCTTCTGGCTACAACTCCCAAATTCACTTCATTAGAAACTCCTATGGGATTCTAGAACTAACAAATTTTGGGATTAGCTATAATGTTTGTTTCATACTTTGAATTGCTTCCACCTTGGTTGTATGCTTCACCGTCATCAAGGGTCCTAATAGATTGAAACTTAGCCTTTGATGAAGTTTCATCACTCAAACCTATACAAATCTTTACAATGGGTCTCTTTGTTGCGAATCTTGAACATCTCAATGCAATTGTAATAGATCCAATTCCTTTGATTACATTTCAACACTTCTATTAACTCTCATTTGTACCTTGAACAGACATAACTATGGTTTTCGGGACTATCAACGAAAATGGTCAAATCCTTGTCATTGAAATCATTGTTTCTTCATATTCACATGAATAGGTGTTGTTTAAGCGTCCATGTGTGTCTTAACCTGACTACAACTCCCTAATTCACCATTAGAAACTCTATGGGATTCTAAGAACTAACGAATTTTGGGATCAGCCATATGTTTGCTTTCTTACTTTGAATTGCTTCTCCACCTTGGTTGTATGCTTCATCACGTCATCAAGGGTCGTAATAGATTGAAACTTAGCCTTTGATGAAGTTTTATCACTCAAACCATGTACAAATCTTACAATGGCTCTTTGTTGCGAATCTTGAACATCTCAAAGCAATTGTAATAGATCCAATGCCTTTGACTACATTTCAACACTTCTATTAACTCTCATTTGTACCTGGAACTGACATAACTATGGTTTTGGGACTATCAGCTTGAAAATGGTCAAATCCTTGTCATTGACATCATTGTTATTCATATTCACATGAATAGGTGTTGTTTAAGCCTCCATGTGTGTCTTCTGGCTACAACTCCCAAATTCACCATTAGAAACTCCTTTGGGATTCTAAGGACTAACAGAATTGTAGGATCAGCTATAATGCCTGTATCCTACTTTGACTTGCTACCCTACCTTGGTAGTATGCTTTATCACGTCATCAAGGGTCCTAAAAGGCTGAAACTTAGCCTTTGATGAAGTTTTATCACTCAAACCTTGTATAAATCTTACAATGGCTCTTTGTTGCGAATCTTGAACATCTCAAAGCAATTGTAATAGATCCAACTCCTTTGACTACATTTCAACACTTCTATTAACTCTCATTTGTACCTTGAACTGACATAACTATGGTTTTGGGACTATCTGCTTGAAAATGGTCAAATCCTTGTCATTGAAATCATTTTTTCTTCATATTCACATGAATAGGTGTTGTTTAAGCTTCCATGTGTGTCTTCTGGCTACAACTCCCAAATTCACCATTAGAAACTCCTATGGGATTCTAAGAACTAACCGAATTTTGGGATCAGCTATAATGTTTGTTTCTTACTTTGAATTGCTTCTCCACCTTGGTTGTATGCTTCATCACGTCATCAAGGGTCCTAATAGATTGAAACTTAGCCTTTAATGAAGTTTCATCACTCAAACCTTGTACAAATCTTACAATGGCTCTTTGTTGCGAATCTTGAACATCTCAATGCAATTGTAATAGATCCAATTCCTTTGACTACATTTCAACACTTCTATTAACTCTCATTTGTACATTGAACTGACATAACTATGGTTTTGGGACAATCATTTTGAAATGGTCAAATCATTGTCAAATTGAAATCATTGTTTCTTCATATTCACATGAATAGGTGTTGTTTAAGCTTCCATGTGTGTCTTCTGGCTACAACTCCCAAATACACCATTAAAACTCCTATGGGATTCTAAGAACTAACAATTTTGGGATCAGCTATAATGTTTGTTTCTTACTTTTGAATTGCTTCTCCACTTGGTTGTATGCTTCATCACGTCCTCAAGGGTCATACTTGATTAAAACTTAGCCTTTGATGAAGTTTCATCACTCAAACCTTGTAAAATCTTACAATGGCTCTTTGTTGCGAATCTTGAACATCTCAAAGCAATTGTAATAGATCCAATTCCTTTGACTACATTTCAACACTTCATTAACTCTCATTTGTACCTTGGACCGACATAACTTCTGGTTTTGGGACTATCAGCTTGAAAATGGTCAAATCCTTGTCATTGAAATCATTGTTTCTTCATATTCACATGAATAAGGTGTTGTTTAAGCTTCCATGTGTGTCTTCGGCTACAACTCCCAAATTCACCATTATAAAACTCCTATGGGATTCTAAGAACTAACAGAATTGTGGGATCAGCTATAATGTTTGTTTCTTACTTTGAATTCCTTCTCCACCTTGGTTGTATGCTTCATCACTTCATCAAGGGTCCTAATAGATTGAAACTTAGCCTTTGGTGAAATTTCATCACACAAACCTTGTACAAATCTTACAATGGCTCTTTGTTGCGAATCTTGAACATCTCAAAGCAATTGTAATAGATCCAATTCCTTTGACTACATTTCAACACTTCTATTAACTCTCGTTTGTACCTTGAACTGACATAACTCTGGTTTTGGGATTATCAGCTTGAAAATGGTCAAATCCTTGTCATTGAAATCATTTTTTCTTCATATTCACATGAATAGTTGTTGTTTAAGCTTCCATGTGTGTCTTCTGGCTACAACTCCCAAATTCACCATTAGAAACTCCTATGGGATTCTAAGAACTAACAGAATTGTGGGATCACCTATAATGTTTGTTTCTTACTTTGAATTGCTTCTCCACCTTGGTTGTATGCTTCATCACGTCATCAAGGGTCCTAATATATTGAAACTTAGCCTTTGATGAAGTTTCATCACACAAACCTTGTACAAATCTTACAATGGCTCTTTGTTGCGAATCTTGAACATCTCAAAGCAATTGTAATAGATCCAATTCCTTTGACTACATTTCAACACTTCTATTAACTCTCATTTGTACCTTGAACTGACATAACTCTGGTTTTGGGACTATCAGCTTGAAAATGGTCAAATCCTTGTCATTGAAATCATTGTTTCTTCATATTCACATGAATAGGTGTTGTTTAAGCCTCCATGTGTGTCTTCTGGCTACAACTCCCAAATTCACCATTAGAAACTCCTATGGGATTCTAAGAACTAACAGAATTTTGGGATCAGCTATAATGTTTGTTTCTTACTTTGAATTGCTTCTCCACCTTGGATGTATGCTTCATCACGTCATCAAGGGTCCTAATAGATTGAAACTTAGCCTTTGATGAAGTTTCATCACTCAAAACTTGTACAAATCTTACAATGGCTCTTTGTTGCGAATCTTGAACATCTCAATGCAATTGTAATAGATCCAATTCCTTTGACTACATTTCAACACTTCTATTAACTCTCATTTGTACCTTGAACTGACATAACTCTGGTTTTGGGACTATCAGCTTGAAAATGGTCAAATCCTTGTCATTGAAATCATTGTTTCTTCATATTCACATGAATAGGTGTTGTTTAAGCCTCCATGTGTGTCTTCTGGCTACAACTCCCAAATTCACCATTAGAAACTCCTATGGGATTCTAAGAACTAACAGAATTTTGGGATCAGCTATAATGTTTGTTTCTTACTTTGAATTGCTTCTCCACCTTGGTTGTATGCTTCATCACGTCATCAAGGGTCCTAATAGATTGAAACTTAGCCTTTGATGAAGTTTCATCACTCAAACCTTGTACAAATCTTACAATGGCTCTTTGTTGCGAAACTTGAACATCTCAAAGCAATTGTAATATATCCAATTCCTTTGACTACATTTCAACACTTCTATTAACTCTCATTTGTACCTTGAACTGACATAACTATGGTTTTGGGACTATCAGCTTGAAAATGGTCAAATCCTTGTCATTGAAATCATTGTTTCTTCATATTCACATGAATATGTGTTGTTAAAGCTTCCATGTGTGTCTTCTGGCTACAACTCCCAAATTCACCATTAGAAACTCCTATGGGATTCTAAGAACTAACAGAATTTTAGGGTCAGCTATAATGTTTGTTTCTTACTTTGAATTGCTTCTCCACCTTGGTTGTATGCTTCATCACGTCATCAAAGGTCCAAATAGATTGAAACTTAGCCTTTGATGAAGTTTCATCACACAAACCTTGTACAAATTTTACAATGGCTCTTTGTTGCGAATCTTGAACATCTCAATGCAATTGTAATAGATCCAATTCCTTTGACTACATTTCAACACTTCTATTAACTCTCATTCGTACATTGAACTGACATAACTATGGTTTTGGGACTATCTGCTTGAAAATGGTCAAATCCTTGTCATTGAAATCATTGTTTCTTCATATTCACATGAATATGTGTTGTTTAAGCTTCCATGTGTGTCTTCTGGCTACAACTCCCAAATTCACCATTAGAAACTCCTATGGGATTCTAAGAACTAACAGAATTTTGGGATCAGCTATAATGTTTGTTTCTTACTTTGAATTGCTTCTCCACCTTGGTTGTATGCTTCATCACGTCATCAAGGGTCCTAATAGATTGAAACTTAGCCTTTGATGAAGTTTCATCACTCAAACCTTGTACAAATCTTACAATGGCTCTTTGTTGCGAATCTTGAACATCTCAAAGCAATTGTAATAGATCCAATTCCTTTGACTACATTTCAACACTTCTATTAACTCTCATTTGTACCTTGAACTGACATAACTCTGGTTTTGGGACTATCCGCTTGAAAATGGTCAAATCCTTGTCATTGAAATCATTGTTTCTTCATATTCACATGAATAGGTGTTGTTTAAGCTTCCATGTGTGTCTTCTGGCTACAACTCCCAAATTCACCATTAGAAACTCCTATGGGATTCTAAGAACTAAGAGAACTTTGGGATCAGCTATAATGTTTGGGTTCTTACTTTGAATTGCTTCTCCACCTTGGTTGTATGCTTCATCACGTCATCAAGGGTCCTAATATATTGAAACTTAGCCTTTGATGAAGTTTCATCACACAAACCTTGTACAAATCTTACAATGGCTCTTTGTTGCGAATCTTGAACATCTCAATGCAATTGTAATAGATCCAATTCCTTTGACTACATTTCAACACTTCTATTAACTCTCATTTGTACCTTGAACTGACATAACTCTGGTTTTGGGACTATCAGCTTAAAAATGGTCAAATCCTTGTCATTGAAATCATTGTTTCTTGATATTCACATGAATAGGTGTTGTTTAAGCTTCCATGTGTGTCTTCTGGCTACAACTCCCAAATTCACCATTAGAAACTCCTATGGGATTCTAAGAACTAACAGAATTTTGGGATCAGCTATAATGTTTGTTTCTTACTTTGAATTGCTTCTCCACCTTGGATGTATGCTTCATCACGTCATCAAGGGTCCTAATATATTGAAACTTAGCCTTTGATGAAGTTTCATCACTCAAAACTTGTACAAATCTTACAATGGCTCTTTGTTGCGAATCTTGAACATCTCAATGCAATTGTAATAGATCCAATTCCTTTGACTACATTTCAACACTTCTATTAACTCTCATTTGTACCTTGAACTGACATAACTCTGGTTTTGGGACTATCAGCTTGAAAATGGTCAAATCCTTGTCATTGAAATCATTGTTTCTTCATATTCACATCAATAGGTGTTGTTTAAGCCTCCATGTGGGTCTTCTGGCTACAACTCCCAAATTCACCATTAGAAACTCCTATGGGATTCTAAGAACTAACAGAATTTTGGGATCAGCTATAATGTTTGTTTCTTACTTTGAATTGCTTCTCCACCTTGGTTGTATGCTTCATCACGTCATCAAGGGTCCTAATAGATTGAAACTTAGCCTTTGATGAAGTTTCATCACTCAAACCTTGTACAAATCTTACAATGGCTCTTTGTTGCGAATCTTGAACATCTCAAAGCAATTGTAATAGATCCAATTCCTTTGACTACATTTCAACACTTCTATTAACTCTCATTTGTACCTTGAACTGACATAACTATGGTTTTGGGACTATCAGCTTGAAAATGGTCAAATCCTTGTCATTGAAATCATTGTTTCTTCATATTCACATGAATATGTGTTGTTTAAGCTTCCATGTGTGTCTTCGGCTACAACTCCCAAATTCACCATTAGAAACTCCTATGGGATTCTAAGAACTAACAGAATTAGGGGGATCAGCTATAATGTTTGTTTCTTACTTTGAATTGCTTCTCCACCTTGGTTGTATGCTTCATCACGTCATCAAGGGTCCTAATAGATTGAAACTTAGCCTTTGATGAAGTTTCATCACTCAAACCTTGTACAAATCTTACAATGGCTCTTTGTTGCGAATCTTGAACATCTCAAAGCAATTGTAATAGATCCAATTCCTTTGACTACATTTCAACACTTCTATTAACTCTCATTTGTACCTTGAACTGACATAACTCTGGTTTTGGGACTATCAGCTTGAAAATGGTCAAATCCTTGTCATTGAAATCATTGTTTCTTCATATTCACATGAATAGGTGTTGTTTAAGCTTCCATGTGTGTCTTATGGCTACAACTCCCAAATTCACCATTAGAAACTCCTATGGGATTCTAAGACCTAACAGAATTGTGGGATCAGCTATAATGTTTGTTTCTTACTTTGAATTGCTTCTCCACCTTGGTTGTATGCTTCATCACGTCATCAAGGGTCCTAATAGATTGAAACTTAGCCTTTGATGAAGTTTCATCACTCAAACCTTGTACAAATCTTACAATGGCTCTTTGTTGCGAATCTTGAACATCTCAAAGCAATTGTAATAGATCCAATTCCTTTGACTACATTTCAACACTTCTATTAACTCTCATTTGTACCTTGAACAGACATAACTATGGTTTTGGGACTATCCGCTTGAAAATGGTCAATTCCTTGTCAATGAAATCATTATTTCTTCGTATTCACATCAGCAGGTGTTCTTTATGCCTCCATGTGGGTAGTCTCGCTACGACTCCCGAATTCACGATTAGACACTCGTATGGGATTCTAAGAACCAACAGAATTTTGGGATCAGCTA
The DNA here is from genome assembly GCA_028015245.1 of Cardamine occulta. Taxonomy (NCBI): domain Eukaryota; kingdom Viridiplantae; phylum Streptophyta; class Magnoliopsida; order Brassicales; family Brassicaceae; genus Cardamine; species Cardamine occulta. The sequence continues at coordinate 8,673,086 of CM051368.1, forward strand.
TAATGTTTGTTTCTTACTTTGAATTGCTTCTCCACCTTGGTTGTATGCTTCATCACGTCATCAAGGGTCCTAATAGATTGAAACTTAGCCTTTGATGAAGTTTCATCACTCAAACCTTGTACAAATCTTACAATGGCTCTTTGTTGCGAATCTTGAACATCTCAAAGCAATTGTAATAGATCCAATTCCTTTGACTACATTTCAACACTTCTATTAACTCTCATTTGTACCTTGAACTGACATAACTCTGGTTTTGGGACTATCAGCTTGAAAATGGTCAAATCCTTGTCATTGAAATCATTGTTTCTTCATATTCACATGAATATGTGTTGTTTAAGATTCCATGTGTGTCTTCTGGTTACAACTCCCAAATTCACCATTAGAAACTCCTATGGGATTCTAAGAACTAACAGAATTTTGGGATCAGCTATAATGTTTGTTTCTTACTTTGAATTGCTTCTCCACCTTGGTTGTATGCTTCATCACGTCATCAAGGGTCCTAATAGATTGAAACTTAGCCTTTGATGAAGTTTCATCACTCAAAACTTGTACAAATCTTACAATGGCTCTTTGTTGCGAATCTTGAACATCTCAATGCAATTGTAATAAATCCAATTCCTTTGACTACATTTCAACACTTCTATTAACTCTCATTTGTACCTTGAACTGACATAACTCTGGTTTTGGGACTATCAGCTTGAAAATGGTCAAATCCTTGTCATTGAAATCATTGTTTCTTCATATTCACATGAATAGGTGTTGTTTAAGCCTCCATGTGTGTCTTCTGGCTACAACTCCCAAATTCACCATTAGAAACTCCTATGGGATTCTAAGAACTAACAGAATTTTGGGATCAGCTATAATGTTTGTTTCTTACTTTGAATTGCTTCTCCACCTTGGATGTATGCTTCATCACGTCATCAAGGGTCCTAATAGATTGAAACTTAGCCTTTGATGAAGTTTCATCACTCAAACCTTGTACAAATCTTACAATGGCTCTTTGTTGCGAATCTTGAACATCTCAAAGCAATTGTAATAGATCCAATTCCTTTGACTACATTTCAACACTTCTATTAACTCTCATTTGTACCTTGAACTGACATAACTCTGGTTTTGGGACTATCAGCTTGAAAATGGTCAAATCCTTGTCATTGAAATCATTGTTTCTTCATATTCACATGAATAGGTGTTGTTTAAGCTTCCATGTGTGTCTTCTGGCTACAACTCCCAAATTCACCATTAGAAACTCCTATGGGATTCTAAGAACTAACAGAATTTTGGGATCAGCTATAATGTTTGTTTCTTACTTTGAATTGCTTCTCCACCTTGGTTGTATGCTTCATCACGTCATCAAGGGTCCTAATAGATTGAAACTTAGCCTTTGATGAAGTTTCATCACTCAAACCTTGTACAAATCTTACAATGGCTCTTTGTTGCGAATCTTGAACATCTCAATGCAATTGTAATAGATCCAATTCCTTTGACTACATTTCAACACTTCTATTAACTCTCATTTGTACCTTGAACTGACATAACTCTGGTTTTGGGACTATCAGCTTGAAAATGGTCAAATCCTTGTCATTGAAATCATTGTTTCTTCATATTCACATGAATAGGTGTTGTTTAAGCTTCCATGTGTGTCTTCTGGCTACAACTCCCAAATTCACCATTAGAAACTCCTATGGGATTCTAAGAACTAACAGAATTTTGGGATCAGCTATAATGTTTGTTTCTTACTTTGAATTGCTTCTCCACCTTGGTTGTATGCTTCATCACGTCATCAAGGGTCCTAATAGATTGAAACTTAGCCTTTGATGAAGTTTCATCACTCAAACCTTGTACAAATCTTACAATGGCTCTTTGTTGCGAATCTTGAACATCTCAATGCAATTGTAATAGATCCAATTCCTTTGACTACATTTCAACACTTCTATTAACTCTCATTTGTACCTTGAACTGACATAACTCTGGTTTTGGGACTATCAGCTTGAAAATGGTCAAATCCTTGTCATTGAAATCATTGTTTCTTCATATTCACATGAATAGGTGTTGTTTAAGCTTCCATGTGTGTCTTCTGGCTACAACTCCCAAATTCACCATTAGAAACTCCTATGCGATTTTAAGAACCAACAGAACTGTGGGATCAGCTATAATGTTTGTTTCTTACTTTGAATTGCTTCTCCACCTTGGTTGTATGCTTCATCACGTCATCAAGGGTCCTAATAGATTGAAACTTAGCCTTTGATGAAGTTTCATCACTCAAACCTTGTACAAATCTTACAATGGCTCTTTGTTGCGAATCTTGAACATCTCAAAGCAATTGTAATAGATCCAATTCCTTTGACTACATTTCAACACTTCTATTAACTCTCATTTGTACCTTGAACTGACATAACTATGGTTTTGGGACTATCAGCTTGAAAATGGTCAAATCCTTGTCAATGAAACCATTGATTCTTCATATTCACATCAATAGGTGTTGTTTAAGCCTCCATATGTGTCTTCTCCTACAACTCCCAAATTCACCATTAGAAACTCCTATGGGATTCTAAGAACCAACAGAATTTTGGGGATCAGCTATAATGTTTGTTTCTTACTTTGAATTGCTTCTCCACCTTGGATGTATGCTTCATCACGTCATCAAGGGTCCTAATAGATTGAAACTTAGCCTTTGATGAAGTTTCATCACTCAAACCTTGTACAAATCTTACAATGGCTCTTTGTTGCGAATCTTGAACATCTCAAAGCAATTGTAATAGATCCAATTCCTTTGACTACATTTCAACACTTCTATTAACTCTCATTTGTACCTTGAACTGACATAACTATGGTTTTGGGACTATCAGCTTGAAAATGGTCAAATCCTTGTCATTGAAATCATTGTTTCTTCATATTCACATGAATATGTGTTGTTTAAGCTTCCATGTGTGTCTTCTGGCTACAACTCCCAAATTCACCATTAGAAACTCCTATGGGATTCTAAGAACTAACAGAATTTTGGGATCAGCTATAATGTTTGTTTCTTACTTTGAATTGCTTCTCCACCTTGGATGTATGCTTCATCACGTCATCAAGGGTCCTAATAGATTGAAACTTAGCCTTTGATGAAGTTTCATCACTCAAACCTTGTACAAATCTTACAATGGCTCTTTGTTGCGAATCTTGAACATCTCAATGCAATTGTAATAGATCCAATTCCTTTGACTACATTTCAACACTTCTATTAACTCTCATTTGTACCTTGAACTGATATAACTCTGGTTTTGGGACTATCAGCTTGAAAATGGTCAAATCCTTGTCATTGAAATCATTGTTTCTTCATATTCACATGAATAGGTGTTGTTTAAGCTTCCATGTGTGTCTTCAGGCTACAACTCCCAAATTCACCATTAGAAACTCCTATGGGATTCTAAGAACTAACAGAATTGAGCGGACAGCCGTCATGTTGGTTTCTTACTTTGAATTGCTTCTCCACCTTGGTTGTATGCTTCATCACGTCATCAAGGGTCCTAATAGATTGAAACTTAGCCTTTGATGAAGTTTCATCACTCAAACCTTGTACAAATCTTACAATGGCTCTTTGTTGCGAATCTTGAACATCTCAATGCAATTGTAATAGATCCAATTCCTTTGACTACATTTCAACACTTCTATTAACTCTCATTTGTACCTTGAACTGACATAACTCTGGTTTTGGGACTATCAGCTTGAAAATGGTCAAATCCTTGTCATTGAAATCATTGTTTCTTCATATTCACATGAATATGTGTTGTTTAAGCTTCCATGTGTGTCTTCTGGCTACAACTCCCAAATTCACCATTAGAAACTCCTATGGGATTCTAAGAACTAACAGAATTTTGGGATCAGCTATAATGTTTGTTTCTTACTTTGAATTGCTTCTCCACCTTGGTTGTATGCTTCATCACGTCATCAAGGGTCCTAATAGATTGAAACTTAGCCTTTGATGAAGTTTCATCACTCAAACCTTGTACAAATCTTACAATGGCTCTTTGTTGCGAATCTTGAACATCTCAAAGCAATTGTAATAGATCCAATTCCTTTGACTACATTTCAACACTTCTATTAACTCTCATTTGTACCTTGAACTGACATAACTCTGGTTTTGGGACTATCAGCTTGAAAAATGGTCAAATCCTTGTCATTGCAATCATTGTTTCTTCATATTCACATGAATATGTGTTGTTTAAGCTTCCATGTGTGTCTTCGCTACAACTCCCAAATTCACCATTAGAAACTCCTATGGGATTCTAAGAACTATTAGAATTTTGGGATCAGCTATAATGTTTGTTTCTTACTTTGAATTGCTTCTCCACCTTGGTTGTATGCTTCATCACGTCATCAAGGGTCCTAATAGATTGAAACTTAGCCTTTGATGAAGTTTCATCACTCAAACCTTGTACAAATCTTACAATGGCTCTTTGTTGCAATCTTGAACATCTCAAAGCAATTGTAATAGATCCAATTCCTTCGACTACATTTCAACACTTCTATTAACTCTCATTTGTACCTTAAACTGACATAACTCTGGTTTTGGGACTATCTGCTTGAAAATGGTCCAATCCTTGTCATTGAAATCATTGTTTCTTCATATTCACATGAATAGGTGTTGTTTAAGCTTCCATGTGTGTCTTCTCGCTACAACCCCCAAATTCACCATTAGAAACTCCTATGGGATTCTAAGAACTAAGAGAATTTTGGGATCAACTATAATGTCTGTTTCTTACTTTGAATTGCTTCTCCACCTTGGTTGTATGCTTCATCACGTCATCAAGGGTCCTAATAGATTGAAACTTAGCCTTTGGTGAAGTTTCATCACACAAACCTTGTACAAATCTTACAATGGCTCTTTGTTGCGAATCTTGAACATCTCAAAGCAATTGTAATAGATTCAATTCCTTTGACTACATTTCAACGCTTCTATTAATTCTCATTTGTACCTTGAACTGACATAACTCTAGTTTTGGGACTATCTGCTTGAAAATGGTCAAATCCTTGTCATTGAAATCATTGTTTCTTCATATTCACATGAATATGTGTTGTTTAAGCTTCCATGTGTGTCTTCTGGTTACAACTCCCAAATTCACCATTAGAAACTCCTATGGGATTCTAAGAACTAACAGAATTTTGGGATCAGCTATAATGTTTGTTTCTTACTTTGAATTGCTTCTCCACCTTGGTTGTATGCTTCATCACGTCATCAAGGGTCCTAATAGATTGAAACTTAGCCATTGATGAAGTTTCATAACTCAAACCTTGTACATAGCCTACAATGGCTCTTTGTTGCTAATCTTGAACATCTCAAAGCAATTGTAATAGATCCAATTCCTTTGACTACATTTCAACACTTCTATTAACTCTCATTTGTACCTTGAACCGACATAACTATGGTTTTGGGACTATCAGCTTGAAAATGGTCAAATCCTTGTCATTGAAATCATTGTTTCTTCATATTCACATGAATAGGTGTTGTTTAAGCTTCCATGTGTGTCTTCCGGCTACAACTCCCAAATTCACCATTAGAAACTCCTATGGGATTCTAAGAACTAACAGAATTTTGGGATCAGCTATAATGTTTGTTTCTTACTTTGAATTGCTTCTCCACCTTGGTTGTATGCTTCATCACGTCATCAAGGGTCCTAATAGATTGAAACTTAGCCTTTGATGAAGTTTCATCACTCAAACCTTGTACAAATCTTACAATGGCTCTTTGTTGCGAATCTTGAACATCTCAAAGCAATTGTAATAGATCCAATTCCTTTGACTACATTTCAACACTTCTATTAACTCTCATTTGTACCTTGAACTGACATAACTCTGGTTTTGGGACTATCAGCTTGAAAATGGTCAAATCCTTGTCATTGAAATCATTGTTTCTTCATATTCACATGAATAGGTGTTGTTTAAGCTTCCATGTGTGTCTTCTGGCTACAACTCCCAAATTCACCATTAGAAACTCCTATGGGATTCTAAGAACTAACAGAATTTTGGGATCAGCTATAATGTTTGTTTCTTACTTTGAATTGCTTCTCCACCTTGGATGTATGCTTCATCACGTCATCAAGGGTCCTAATAGATTGAAACTTAGCCTTTGATGAAGTTTCATCACTCAAAACTTGTACAAATCTTACAATGGCTCTTTGTTGCGAATCTTGAACATCTCAATGCAATTGTAATAGATCCAATTCCTTTGACTACATTTCAACACTTCTATTAACTCTCATTTGTACCTTGAACTGACATAACTCTGGTTTTGGGACTATCAGCTTGACAACGGCCATATCCTTGTCAATGAAACCATTGATTCTTCATATTCACATCAATAGGTGTTGTTTAAGATTCCATGTGTGTCTTCTGGTTACAACTCCCAAATTCACCATTAGAAACTCCTATGGGATTCTAAGAACTAACAGAATTTTGGGATCAGCTATAATGTTTGTTTCTTACTTTGAATTGCTTCTCCACCTTGGTTGTATGCTTCATCACGTCATCAAGGGTCCTAATAGATTGAAACTTAGCCTTTGATGAAGTTTCATCACTCAAACCTTGTACAAATCTTACAATGGCTCTTTGTTGCGAATCTTGAACATCTCAAAGCAATTGTAATAGATCCAATTCCTTTGACTACATTTCAACACTTCTATTAACTCTCATTTGTACCTTGAACTGACATAACTCTGGTTTTGGGACTATCTGCTTGAAAATGGTCAAATCCTTGTCATTGAAATCATTGTTTCTTCATATTCACACCACTAGGTGTTGTTTAAGCCTCCAAGTGTGTCTCTGGCTACAACTCCCAAATTCACCATTAGAAACTCCTATGGGATTCTAAGAACTAACAGAATTTTGGGATCAGCTATAATGTTTGTTTCTTACTTTGAATTGCTTCTCCACCTTGGTTGTATGCTTCATCACGTCATCAAGGGTCCTAATAGATTGAAACTTAGCCTTTGATGAAGTTTCATCACTCAAACCTTGTACAAATCTTACAATGGCTCTTTGTTGCGAATCTTGAACATCTCAAAGCAATTGTAATAGATCCAATTCCTTTGACTACATTTCAACACTTCTATTAACTCTCATTTGTACCTTGAACTGACATAACTCTGTTTTGGGACTATCAACTTGAAAATGGTCAAATTCTTGTCATCAAAATCATTGTTTCTTCATATTCACATGAATAGGTGTTGTTTAAGCCTCCATGTGTGTCTTCTGGCTACAACTCCCAAATTCACCATTAGAAACTCCTATGGGATTCTAAGAACTAACAGAATTGTGGGATCAGCTATAATGTTTGTTTCTTACTTTGAATTGCTTCTCCACCTTGGTTGTATGCTTCATCACGTCATCAAGGGTCCTAATAGATTGAAACTTAGCCTTTGATGAAGTTTCATCACTCAAATCCTTTCCAAATCTTACAATGGCTCTTTGTTGCGAATCTTGAACATCTCAAAGCAATTGTAATAGATCCAATTCCTTTGACTACATTTCAAAACTTCTATTAACTCTCATTTGTACCTTGAACTGACATAACTATGGTTTTGGGACTATCTGCTTGAAAATGGTCACATCCTGGTCATTGAAATCATTGGTGCTTCATATTCACATGAATAGGTGTTGTTTAAGCTTCCATGTGTGTCTTCTGGCTACAACTCCCAAATTCACCATTAGAAACTCCTATGGGATTCTAAGAACTAACAGAAATTTGGGATCAGCTATAATGTTTGTTTCTTACTTTGAATTGCTTCTCCACCTTGGATGTATGCTTCATCACGTCATCAAGGGTCCTAATAGATTGAAACTTAGCCTTTGATGAAGTTTCATCACTCAAAACTTGTACAAATCTTACAATGGCTCTTTGTTGCGAATCTTGAACATCTCAATGCAATTGTAATAGATCCAATTCCTTTGACTACATTTCAACACTTCTATTAACTCTCATTTGTACCTTGAACTGACATAACTCTGGTTTTGGGACTATCAGCTTGAAAATGGTCAAATCCTTGTCATTGAAATCATTGTTTCTTCATATTCACATGAATAGGTGTTTTTTAAGCTTCCATGTGTGTCTTCTGGCTACAACTCCCAAATTCACCATTAGAAACTCCTATGGGATTCTAAGAACTAACAGAATTTTGGGATCAGCTATAATGTTTGTTTCTTACTTTGAATTGCTTCTCCACCTTGGATGTATGCTTCATCACGTCATCAAGGGTCCTAATAGATTGAAACTTAGCCTTTGATGAAGTTTCATCACTCAAACCTTGTACAAATCTTACAATGGCTCTTTGTTGCGAATCTTGAACATCTCAAAGTAATTGTAATAGATTTAATTCCTTTGACTACATTTCAACGCTTCTATTAACTCTCATTTGTACCTTGAACTGACATAACTCCGGTTTTGGGACTATCCGCTTGAGAATGGGCAAAGCCTGGTCATGGAAATCATTGTGTCTTCATATTCACATCAATGGGTGTTGTTTAAGCTTCCATGTGTGTCTTCCGGCTACAACTCCCAAATTCACCATTAGAAACTCCTATGGGATTCTAAGAACTAACAGAATTTTGGGATCAGCTATAATGTTTGTTTCTTACTTTGAATTGCTTCTCCACCTTGGTTGTATGCTTCATCACGTCATCAAGGGTCCTAATAGATTGAAACTTAGCCTTTGATGAAGTTTCATCACTCAAACCTTGTACAAATCTTACAATGGCTCTTTGTTGCGAATCTTGAACATCTCAAAGCAATTGTAATAGATCCAATTCCTTTGACTACATTTCAACACTTCTATTAACTCTCATTTGTACCTTGAACTGACATAACTATGGTTTTGGGACTATCTGCTTGAAAATGGTCAAATCCTTGTCATTGAAATCATTGATTCTTCATATTCACATAAATAGTGTTGTTTTAGCCTCCATATGTGTTTTCTTTTTAAAACTCCCAAATTCACCATTAGAAACTCCTATGGGATTCTAAGAACTAACAGAATTTTGGGATCAGCTATAATGTTTGTTTCTTACTTTGAATTGCTTCTCCACCTTGGATGTATGCTTCATCACGTCATCAAGGGTCCTAATAGATTGAAACTTAGCCTTTGATGAAGTTTCATCACTCAAACCTTGTACAAATCTTACAATGGCTCTTTGTTGCGAATCTTGAACATCTCAAAGTAATTGTAATAGATCCAATTCCTTTGACTACATTTCAACACTTCTATTAACTCTCATTTGTACCTTGAACTGACATAACTCTGGTTTTGGGACTATCAGCTTGAAAATGGTCAAATCCTTGTCATTGAAATCATTGTTTCTTCATATTCACATGAATATGTGTTGTTTAAGCTTCCATGTGTGACTTCTGGCTACAACTCCCAAATTCACCATTTGAAACTCCTATGGGATTCTAAGAACTAACAGAATTTTGGGATCAGCTATAATGTTTGTTTCTTACTTTGAATTGCTTCTCCACCTTGGATGTATGCTTCATCACGTCATCAAGGGTCCTAATATATTGAAACTTAGCCTTTGATGAAGTTTCATCACTCAAAACTTGTACAAATCTTACAATGGCTCTTTGTTGCGAATCTTGAACATCTCAATGCAATTGTAATAGATCCAATTCCTTTGACTACATTTCAACACTTCTATTAACTCTCATTTGTACCTTGAACTGACATAACTATGGTTTTGGGACTATCTGCTTGAAAATGGTCAAATCCTTGTCATTGAAATCATTGTTTCTTCATATTCACATGAATATGTGTTGTTTAAGATTCCATGTGTGTCTTCTGGTTACAACTCCCAAATTCACCATTAGAAACTCCTATGGGATTCTAAGAACTAACAGAATTTTGGGATCAGCTATAATGTTTGTTTCTTACTTTGAATTGCTTCTCCACCTTGGATGTATGCTTCATCACGTCATCAAGGGTCCTAATATATTGAAACTTAGCCTTTGATGAAGTTTCATCACTCAAAACTTGTACAAATCTTACAATGGCTCTTTGTTGCGAATCTTGAACATCTCAATGCAATTGTAATAGATCCAATTCCTTTGACTACATTTCAACACTTCTATTAACTCTCATTTGTACCTTGAACTGACATAACTCTGGTTTTGGGACTATCAGCTTGAAAATGGTCAAATCCTTGTCATTGAAATCATTGTTTCTTCATATTCACATGAATATGTGTTGTTAAAGCTTCCATGTGTGTCTTCTGGCTACAACTCCCAAATTCACCATTAGAAACTCCTATGGGATTCTAAGAACTAACAGAATTTTAGGATCAGCTATAATGTTTGTTTCTTACTTTGAATTGCTTCTCCACCTTGGTTGTATGCTTCATCACGTCATCAAGGGTCCTAATAGATTGAAACTTAGCCTTTGATGAAGTTTCATCACACAAACCTTGTACAAATCTTACAATGGCTCTTTGTTGCGAATCTTGAACATCTCAATGCAATTGTAATAGATCCAATTCCTTTGACTACATTTCAACACTTCTATTAACTCTCATTTGTACATTGAACTGACATAACTATGGTTTTGGGACTATCTGCTTGAAAATGGTCAAATCCTTGTCATTGAAATCATTGTTTCTTCATATTCACGTGAATAGGTGTTGTTTAATCCTCCATGTGTGTCTTCCGCTACAACTCCCAAATTCACCATTAGAAACTCCTATGGGATTCTAAGAACCAACAGAATTTCGGGGATCAGCTATAATGTTTGTTTCTTACTTTGAATTGCTTCTCCACCTTGGATGTATGCTTCATCACGTCATCAAGGGTCCTAATAGATTGAAACTTAGCCTTTGATGAAGTTTCATCACTCAAACCCTTCACAAATCTTACAATGGCTCTTTGTTGCGAATCTTGAACATCTCAAAGTACTTGTAATAGATCTAATTCCTTTGACTACATTTCAACGCTTCTATTAACTCTCATTTGTACCTTGAACTGACATAACTCTGGTTTTGGGACTATCAGCTTGAAAATGGTCAAATCCTTGTCATTGAAATCATTGTTTCTTCATATTCACATGAATATGTGTTGTTTAAGCTTCCATGTGTATCTTCTGGCTACAATTCCCAAATTCACCATTAGAAACTCCTATGGGATTCTAAGAACTAACAGAATTTTAGGATCAGCTATAATGTTTGTTTCTTACTTTGAATTGCTTCTCCACCTTGGATGTATGCTTCATCACGTCATCAAGGGTCCTAATAGATTGAAACTTTGCCTTTGATGAAGTTTCATCACTCAAACCTTGTACAAATCTTACAATGGCTCTTTGTTGCGAATCTTGAACATCTCAATGCAATTGTAATAGATCCAATTCCTTTGACTACATTTCAACACTTCTATTAACTCTCATTTGTACCTTGAACTGACATAACTCTGGTTTTGGGACTATCAGCTTGAAAATGGTCAAATCCTTGTCATTGAAATCATTGTTTCTTCATATTCACATGAATAGGTGTTGTTTAAGCTTCCATGTGTGTCTTCTCGCTACAACTCCCAAATTCACCATTAGAAACTCCTATGGGATTCTAAGAACTAACAGAATTTTGGGATCAGCTATAATGTTTGTTTCTTACTTTGAATTGCTTCTCCACCTTGGATGTATGCTTCATCACGTCATCAAGGGTCCTAATAGATTGAAACTTTGCCTTTGATGAAGTTTCATCACTCAAACCTTGTACAAATCTTACAATGGCTCTTTGTTGCGAATCTTGAACATCTCAATGCAATTGTAATAGATCCAATTCCTTTGACTACATTTCAACACTTCTATTAACTCTCATTTGTACCTTGAACTGACATAACTCTGGTTTTGGGACTATCAGCTTGAAAATGGTCAAATCCTTGTCATTGAAATCATTGTTTCTTCATATTCACATGAATATGTGTTGTTTAAGCTTCCATGTGTGTTTTCTTTCTAAAACTCCCAAATTTACCAATAGAAACTCCTATGGGATTCTAAGAACTAACAGAATTTTGGGATCAGCTATAATGTTTGTTTCTTACTTTGAATTGCTTCTCCACCTTGGTTGTATGCTTCATCACGTCATCAAGGGTCCTAATAGATTGAAACTTAGCCTTTGATGAAGTTTCATCACTCAAACCTTGTACAAATCTTACAATGGCTCTTTGTTGCGAATCTTGAACATCTCAAAGCAATTGTAATAGATCCAATTCCTTTGACTACATTTCAACACTTCTATTAACTCTCATTTGTACCTTGAACTGATATAGCTCTTGTTTTGGGACTATCATCTTTAAAAGGGGCCATTCCTTGTCATTGAAATCTTTTTTTCTTAATATTTACATAAATAGGTGTTGTTTAAGCCTCCATGTGTGTCTTCTGGCTACAACTCCCAAATTCACCATTAGAAACTCCTATGGGATTCTAAGAACTAACAGAATTTTGGGATCAGCTATAATGTTTGTTTCTTACTTTGAATTGCTTCTCCACCTTGGATGTATGCTTCATCACGTCATCAAGGGTCCTAATAGATTGAAACTTAGCCTTTGATGAAGTTTCATCACTCAAACCTTGTACAAATCTTACAATGGCTCTTTGTTGCTAATCTTGAACATCTCAAAGCAATTGTAATAGATCCAATTCCTTGACTACATTTCAACACTTCTATTAACTCTCATTTGTACCTTGAACCCGACATAACTATGGTTTTGGGACTATCAGCTTGAAAATGGTCAAATCCTCTGTCATTGAAATCATTGTTTCTTCATATTCACATGAATAGGTGTTGTTTAAGCTTCCATGTGTGTCTTCTGGCTACAACTCCCAAATTCACCATTAGAAACTCCTATGGGATTCTAAGAACCAACAGAATTTGGGGATCAGCTATAATGTTTGTTTCTTACTTTGAATTGCTTCTCCACCTTTGTTGTATGCTTCATCACGTCATCCAGGCTCCTAATAGATTGAAACTTAGCCTTTGATGAAGTTTCATCACTCCAACCTTGTACAAATCTTACAATGGCTCTTTGTTGCGAATCTTGAACATCTCAATGCAATTGTAATAAATCCAATTCCTTTGACTACATTTCAACACTTCTATTAACTCTCATTTGTACCTTGAACTGACATAACTCTGGTTTTGGGACTATCAGCTTGAAAATGGTCAAATCCTTGTCATTGAAATCATTGTTTCTTCATATTCACATGAATAGGTGTTGTTTAAGCCTCCATGTGTGTCTTCTGGCTACAACTCCCAAATTCACCATTAGAAACTCCTATGGGATTCTAAGAACTAACAGAATTTTGGGATCAGCTATAATGTTTGTTTCTTACTTTGAATTGCTTCTCCACCTTGGATGTATGCTTCATCACGTCATCAAGGGTCCTAATATATTGAAACTTAGCCTTTGATGAAGTTTCATCACTCAAAACTTGTACAAATCTTACAATGGCTCTTTGTTGCGAATCTTGAACATCTCAATGCAATTGTAATCGATTTAATGCCTTCGACTACCTTTCACCGCTTCTCTTACCTCTCACTTTTACATTGAACTGACATCACTCTGGTTTTGGGACTATCACCTTGAAAATGGTCAAACCTTGTCATTGAAATCATTGTTTCTTCATATTCACATGAATAGGTGTTGTTTAAGCTTCCATGTGTGTCTTCTGGCACAACTCCCAAATTCACCATTAGAAACTCCTATGGGATTCTAAGAACTAACAGAATTTTGGGGATCAGCTATAATGTTTGTTTCTTACTTTGAATTGCTTCTCCACCTTGGTTGTATGCTTCATCACGTCATCAAGGGTCCTAATAGATTGCACCTTAGCCTTTGTTGTAGTTTCATCACTGAAACCTTGTACAAATCTTACAGTGGCGCTTTGTTGCTAATCTTGAACATCTCAATGCAATTGTAATAGATCCAATTCCTTTGACTACATTTCAACACTTCTATTAACTCTCATTTGTACCTTGAACTGACATAACTATGGTTTTGGGACTATCTGCTTGAAAATGGTTAATTTCTTGTCATTGAAATCATTGTTTCTTCATATTCACATGAATAGGTGTTGTTTAAGCTTCCATGTGTGTCTTCTGGCTACAACTCCCAAATTCACCATTAGAAACTCCTATGGGATTCTAAGAACTAACAGAATTTTGGGATCAGCTATAATGTTTGTTTCTTACTTTGAATTGCTTCTCCACCTTGGATGTATGCTTCATCACGTCATCAAGGGTCCTAAAAGGCTGAAACTTAGCCTTTGATGAAGTTTGATCACTCAAACCTTGTAAAAATCTTCCAATGCCTCTTTGTTGCAGCTCTTGAACATCTCAAAGCATTTGTAATAGATCCAATTCCCTTGACTACATTTCAACACTTCTATTAACTCTCATTTGTACCTTGAACTGTCATAACTCTGTTTTTGGGATTCTCAGCTTGAAAATGGTCAAATCCTTGTCATTGAAATCATTGTTTCTTCATATTCACATGAATAGGTGTTGTTTAAGCTTCCATGTGTGTCTTCTGGCTACAACTCCCAAATTCACCATTAGAAACTCCTATGGGATTCTAAGAACTAACAGAATTTTGGGATCAGCTATAATGTTTGTTTCTTACTTTGAATTGCTTCTCCACCTTGGTTGTATGCTTCATCACGTCATCAAGGGTCCTAATAGATTGAAACTTAGCCTTTGATGAAGTTTCATCACTCAAACCTTGTACAAATCTTACAATGGCTCTTTTTTAATCTTGAACATCTCAAAGCAATTGTAATAGATCCAATTCCTTTGACTACATTTCAACACTTCTATTAACTCTCATTTGTACCTTGAACTGACATAACTCTGGTTTTGGGACTATCAGCTTGAAAATGGTCAAATCCTTGTCATTGAAATCATTGTTTCTTCATATTCACATCAATAGGTGTTGTTTAAGCCTCCATGTGGGTCTTCTGGCTACAACTCCCAAATTCACCATTAGAAACTCCTATGGGATTCTAAGAACTAACAGAATTTTGGGATCAGCTATAATGTTTGTTTCTTACTTTGAATTGCTTCTCCACCTTGGATGTATGCTTCATCACGTCATCAAGGGTCCTAATAGATTGAAACTTAGCCTTTGATGAAGTTTCATCACTCAAACCCTTTACAAATCTTACAATGGCTCTTTGTTGCGAATCTTGAACATCTCAAAGTAATTGTAATAGATTTAATTCCTTTGACTACATTTCAACGCTTCTATTAACTCTCATTTGTACCTTGAACTGACATAACTCTGGTTTTGGGACTATCAGCTTGAAAATGGTCAAATCCTTGTCATTGAAATCATTGTTTCTTCATATTCACATGAATATGTGTTGTTTAAGCTTCCATGTGTGTCTTCTGGCTACAACTCCCAAATTCACCATTAGAAACTCCTATGGGATTCTAAGAACTAACAGAATTTTAGGATCAGCTATAATGTTTGTTTCTTACTTTGAATTGCTTCTCCACCTTGGTTGTATGCTTCATCACGTCATCAAGGGTCCTAATAGATTGAAACTTAGCCTTTGATGAAGTTTCATCACTCAAACCTTGTACAAATCTTACAATGGCTCTTTGTTGCGAAACTTGAACATCTCAAAGCAATTGTAATATATCCAATTCCTTTGACTACATTTCAACACTTCTATTAACTCTCATTTGTACCTTGAACTGACATAACTATGGTTTTGGGACTATCAGCTTGAAAATGGTCAAATCCTTGTCATTGAAATCATTGTTTCTTCATATTCACATGAATAGGTGTTGTTTAAGCTTCCATGTGTGTCTTCTGGCTACAACTCCCAAATTCACCATTAGAAACTCCTATGGGATTCTAAGAACTAACAGAATTTTGGGATCAGCTATAATGTTTGTTTCTTACTTTGAATTGCTTCTCCACCTTGGTTGTATGCTTCATCACGTCATCAAGGGTCCTAATAGATTGAAACTTAGCCTTTGATGAAGTTTCATCACTCAAAACTTGTACAAATTTTACAATGGCTTTTGTTGCTAATCTTGAACATCTCAAAGCAATTGTAATAGATCCAATTCCTTCGACTACATTTTAACACTTCTATTAACTCTCATTTGTAACTTGAACTGACATAACTCTGGTTTTGGGACTATCAGCTTGAAACTGGTCAAATCCTTGTCATTGAAATCATTGTTGCTTCATATTCACATGAATATGTGTTGTTTAAGCTTCCCTGTGTGTCTTCCGCTACAACTCCCAAATTCACCATTAGAAACTCCTATGGGATTCTAAGAACTAACAGAATTTTAGGATCAGCTATAATGTTTGTTTCTTACTTTGAATTGCTTCTCCACCTTGGATGTATGCTTCATCACGCCATCAAGGGTCCTAATAGATTGAACCTTAGCCTTTGATGAAGTTTCATCACTCAAACCTTGTACAAATCTTACAATGGCTCTTTTGCGAATCTTGAACATCTCAAAGCAATTGTAATAGATCCAATTCCTTTGACTACATTTCAACACTTCTATTAACTCTCATTTGTACCTTGAACCGACATAACTCCGGTTTTGGGACTATCAGCTTGAAAATGGTCAAATCCTTGTCATTGAAATCATTGTTTCTTCATATTCACATGAATATTGTTTAAGCTTCCATGTGTGTCTTCCGGCTACAACTCCCAAATTCACCATTAGAAACTCCTACGGGATTCTAAGAACCAACAGAATTTTGGGGATCAGCTATAATGTTTGTTTCTTACTTTGAATTGCTTCTCCACCTTAGTTGTATGTTTCATCACGTCATCAAGGGTCCTAATATATTGAAACTTAGCCTTTGATGAAGTTTCATCACACAAACCTTGTACAAATCTTACAATGGCTCTTTGTTGCGAATCTTGAACATCTCAAAGCAATTGTAATAGATCCAATTCCTTAGACTACATTTCAACACTTATATTAACTCTCATTTGTACCTTGAACTGACATAACTCTGGTTTTGGGACTATCAGCTTGAAAATGGTCAAATCCTTGTCATTGAAATCATTGTTTCTTCATATTCACATGAATAGGTGTTGTTTAAGCCTCCATGTGTGTCTTCTGGCTACAACTCCCAAATTCACCATTAGAAACTCCTATGGGATTCTAAGAACTAACAGAATTTTGGGATCAGCTATAATGTTTGTTTCTTACTTTGAATTGCTTCTCCACCTTGGATGTATGCTTCATCACGTCATCAAGGGTCCTAATAGATTGAAACTTAGCCTTTGATGAAGTTTCATCACTCAAACCTTGTACAAATCTTACAATTACTCTTTGTTTCTAATCTTGAACATCTCAAAGTAATTGTAATAGATTTAATTCCTTTGACTACATTTCAACACTTCTATTAACTCTCATTTGTACCTTGAACTTACATAACTCCATTTTTGGGATTCTTAGCTTGAAAATGGTCAAATCCTTGTCATTGAAATCATTGTTTCTTCATATTCACATGAATATGTGTTGTTTAAGCTTCCATGTGTGTCTTCTGGCTACAACTCCCAAATTCACCATTAGAAACTCCTATGGGATTCTAAGAACTAACAGAATTTTGGGATCAGCTATAATGTTTGTTTCTTACTTTGAATTGCTTCTCCACCTTGGTTGTATGCTTCATCACGTCATCAAGGGTCCTAATAGATTGAAACTTAGCCTTTGATGAAGTTTCATCACTCAAACCTTGTACAAATCTTACAATGGCTCTTTGTTGCGAATCTTGAACATCTCAAAGCAATTGTAAGAGATTCAACTCCATTGAATACACTTCAACACTTCTATTCACTCTCATTTGTATCTTGAAGGGTCATAACTCTGGTTTTGGGACTATCAGCTTGAAAATGGTCAAATCCTTGTCATTGAAATCATTGTTTCTTCATATTCACATGAATAGGTGTTGCTTAAGCTTCCATGTGTGTCTTCTGGCTACAACTCCCAAATTCACCATTAGAAACTCCTATGGGATTCTAAGAACTAAGAGAATTTTGGGATCAACTATAATGTCTGTTTCTTACTTTGAATTGCTTCTCCACCTTGGTTGTATGCTTCATCACGTCATCAAGGGTCCTAATAGATTGAAACTTAGCCTTTGGTGAAATTTCATCACTCAAACCTTGTACAAATCTTACAATGGCTCTTTGTTGCGAATCTTGAACATCTCAAAGCAATTGTAATAGATCCAATTACTTTGACTACATTTCAACACTTCTATTAACTCTCATTTGTACCTTGAACCTAATAACTATGGTTTTGGGACTATCAGCTTTAAAATGGTCAAACCCTGGTCACTGAAATCATTGTTTCTTCATATTCACATGAATAGGTGTTGATTAAGCTTCCATGTGTGTCTTCTGGCTACAACTCCCAAACTCACCATTAGAAACTCCTATGGGATTCTAAGAACTAACAGAATTTTGGGATCAGCTATAATGTTTGTTTCTTACTTTGAATTGCTTCTCCACCTTGGTTGTATGCTTCATCACGTCATCACGGGTCCTAATAGATTGAAACTTAGCCTTTGATGAAGTTTCATCAATCAAACCTTGTACAAATCTTAAAATGGCTCTTTGTTGCTAATCTTGAACATCTCAAAGCAATTGTAATAGATCCAATTCCTTTGACTACATTTCAACACTTCTATTAACTCTCATTTGTACCTTGAACCGACATAACTCCGGTTTTGGGACTATCAGCTTGAAAATGGTCAAATCCTTGTCATTGAAATCATTGTTTCTTCATATTCACATGAATAGGTGTTGTTTAAGCCTCCATGTGTGTCTTCTGCTACAACTCCCAAATTCACCATTAGAAACTCCTACGGGATTCTAAGAACCAATAGAATTTTGGGGATCAGCTATAATGTTTGCTTTCTTACTTTGAATTGCTTCTCCACCTTGGATGTATGCTTCATCACGTCATCAAGGGTCCTAATAGATTGAAGCCTAGCCTTGGAGGAAGTTTCATCACTCAAACCTTGTACAAATCTTACAATGGCTCTTTGTTGCTAATCTTGAACATCTCAATGCAATTGTAATATATCCAATTCCTTTGACTACATTTCAACACTTCTATTAACTCTCATTTGTACCTTGAACTGACATAACTCTCGTTTTGGGACTATCAGCTTGAAAATGGTCAAATCCTTGTCATTGAAATCATTGTTTCTTCATATTCACATCCAAAGGTGTGGTTTCAGCCTCCATATGAGTCTTCTTTCTACAACTCCCAAATTCACCATTAGAAACTCCTATGGGATTCTAAGAACTAACAGAATTTTGGGATCAGCTATAATGTTTGTTTCTTACTTTGAATTGCTTCTCCACCTTGGTTGTATGCTTCATCACGTCATCAAGGGTCCTAATAGATTGAAACTTAGCCTTTGATGAAGTTTCATCACTCAAACCTTGTACAAATCTTACAATGGCTCTTTGTTGCGAATCTTGAACATCTCAAAGCAATTGTAATAGATCCAATTCCTTTGACTACATTTCAACACTTCTATTAACTCTCATTTGTACCTTGAACTGACATAACTATGGTTTTGGGACTATCTGCTTGAAAATGGTCAATTTCTTGTCAACGAAATCATTATTTCTTCGTATTTACATCAATAGGTGTTGTTTAAGCCTCCATATGTGTCTTCTTGCTACAACTCCCCATATTCACCATTAGAAACTCCTATGGGATTCTAAGAACTAACAGAATTTTGGGATCAGCTATAATGTTTGTTTCTTACTTTGAATTGCTTCTCCACCTTGGATGTATGCTTCATCACGTCATCAAGGGTCCTAATAGATTGAAACTTAGCCTTTGATGAAGTTTCATCACTCAAAACTTGTACAAATCTTACAATGGCTCTTTGTTGCGAATCTTGAACATCTCAAAGTAATTGTTATAGATCCAATTCCTTTGACTACATTTCAACGCTTCTATTAACTCTCATTTGTACCTTGAACTGACATAACTCTGGTTTTGGGACTATCAGCTTGAAAATGGTCAAATCCTTGTCATTGAAATCATTGTTTCTTCATATTCACATGAATATGTGTTGTTTAAGCTTCCATGTGTGTCTTCTGGCTACAACTCCCAAATTCACCATTAGAAACTCCTATGGGATTCTAAGAACTAACAGAATTTTGGGATCAGCTATAATGTTTGTTTCTTACTTTGAATTGCTTCTCCACCTTGGTTGTATGCTTCATCACGTCATCAAGGGTCCTAATAGATTGAAACTTAGCCTTTGATGAAGTTTCATCACTCAAACCTTGTACAAATCTTACAATGGCTCTTTGTTGCGAATCTTGAACATCTCAATGCAATTGTAATCGATCCAATTCCTTTGACTACATTTCAACACTTCTATTAACTCTCGTTTGTACCTTGAACCGACATAACTATGGTTTTGGGACTATCAGCTTGAAAATGGTCAAATTCTTGTCATCGAAATCATTGTTTCTTCATATTCACATGAATAGGTGTTGTTTAAGCTTCCATGTGTGTCTTCCGCTACAACTCCCAAATTCACCATTAGAAACTCCTATGGGATTCTAAGAACTAACAGAATTTTGGGATCAGCTATAATGTGTGTTTCTTACTTTGAATTGCTTCTCCACCTTGGATGTATGCTTCATCACGTCATCAAGGGTCCTAATAGATTGAAACTTTGCCTTTGATGAAGTTTCATCACTCAAACCTTGTACAAATCTTACAATGGCTCTTTGTTGCGAATCTTGAACATCTCAATGCAATTGTAATAGATCCAATTCCTTTGACTACATTTCAACACTTCTATTAACTCTCATTTGTACCTTGAACTGATATAACTCTGGTTTTGGGACTATCAGCTTGAAAATGGTCAAATCCTTGTCATTGAAATCATTGTTTCTTCATATTCACATGAATATGTGTTGTTTAAGCTTCCATGTGTGTCTTCTTTCTACAACTCCCAAATTCACCATTAGAAACTCCTATGAGATTCAAAGAACTAACAGAACTGTGGGATAAGCTATAATGTTTGTTTCTTACTTTGAATTGCTTCTCCACCTTGGTTGTATGCTTCATCACGTCATCAAGGGTCCTAATAGATTGAAACTTAGCCTTTGAAGAAGTTTCATCACTCAAAACTTGTACAAATCTTACAATGGCTCTTTGTTGCGAATCTTGAACATCTCAAAGCAATTGTAATAGATCCAATTCCTTTGACTATATTTCAACACTTCTATTAACTATCATTTGTACCTTGAACTGACATAACTATGGTTTTGGGACTATCAGCTTGAAAATGGTCAAATCCTTGTCATTGAAATCATTTTTTCTTCATATTCACATGAATAGGTGTTGTTTAAGCTTCCATGTGTGTTTCGGCTACAACTCCCCATATTCACCATTAGAAACTCCTATGAGATTCAAAGAACTAACAGAACTATGGGATAAGCTATAATGCTTGTTTCTTACTTTGAATTGCTTCTCCACCTTGGATGTATGCTTCATCACGTCATCAAGGGTCCTAATATATTGAAACTTAGCCTTTGATGAAGTTTCATCACTCAAAACTTGTACAAATCTTACAATGGCTCTTTGTTGCGAATCTTGAACATCTCAATGCAATTGTAATAGATCCAATTCCTTTGACTACATTTCAACACTTCTATTAACTCTCATTTGTACCTTGAACCGACATAACTCTAGTTTTGGGACTATCAGCTTGAAAATGGTCAAATCCTTGTCATTGAAATCATTGTTTCTTCATATTCACATGAATAGGTGTTGTTTAAGCTTCCATGTGTGTCTTCCGCTACAACTACAAAATTCACCATTCGAATCTCCTATGGGATTCTAAGAACTAACAGAATTTTGGGATCAGCTATAATGTTTGTTTCTTACTTTGCATTGCTTCTCCACCTTGGATGTATGCTTCATCACGCCATCAAGGGTCCTAATAGATTGAAACTTAGCCTTTGATGAAGTTTCATCACTCAAACCTTGTACAAATCTTACAATGGCTCTTTGTTGCTAATCTTGAACATCTCAAAGCAATTGTAATAGATCCAATTCCTTAGACTACATTTCAACACTTCTATTAACTCTCATTTGTACCTTGAACTGACATAACTCTGGTTTTGGGACTATCAGCTTGAAAATGGTCAAATCCTTGTCATTGAAATCATTGTTTCTTCATATTCATATCAGTGGATGTTGTTTCATCCTCCATATGTGTATTCTTGCTACAACTCCCAAATTCACCATTAGAAACTCCTATGGGATTCTAAGAACTAACAGAATTTTGGGATCAGCTATAATGTTTGTTTCTTACTTTGAATTGCTTCTCCACCTTGGATGTATGCTTCATCACGCCATCAACGGTCCTAATAGATTGAACCTTAGCCTTTGATGAAGTTTCATCACTCAAACCTTGTACAAATCTTACAATGGCTCTTGTTGCTAATCTTGAACATCTCAAAGCAATTGTAATAGATCCAATTCCTTAGACTACATTTCAACACTTATATTAACTCTCATTTGTACCTTGAACTGACATAACTCTGGTTTTGGGACTATCAGCTTGAAAATGGTCAAATCCTTGTCATTGAAATCATTGTTTCTTCATATTCACATGAATAGGTGTTGTTTAAGCCTCCATATGTGTCCTGGCTACAACTCCCAAATTCACCATTAGAAACTCCTATGGGATTCTAAGAACTAACAGAATTGTGGGATCAGCTATAATGTTTGTTTCTTACTTTGAATTGCTTCTCCACCTTGGATGTATGCTTCATCACGTCATCAAGGGTCCGAATAGATTGAAACTTAGGCTTTGATGAAGTTTGATCACTCAAACCTTGTACAAATCTTCCAATGCCTCTTTTTTTCGGCTCTTGAATATATCAAAATATTTGTAATATATCCAATTTCTTTGACTACATTTCAACACTTCTATTAACTCTCATTTGTACCTTGAACTGACATAACTCTGGTTTTGGGACTATCTGCTTGAAAATGGTCAAATCCTTGTCATTGAAATCATTGATTCTTCATATTCACATCAATAGGTGTTGTTTCAGCCTCCATATGTGTCTTCTTTCTACAACTCCCAAATTCACCATTAGAAACTCCTATGGGATTCTAAGAACTAACAGAATTTTGGGATCAGCTATAATGTTTGTTTCTTACTTTGAATTGCTTCTCCACCTTGGTTGTATGCTTCATCACGTCATCAAGGGTCCTAATAGATTGAAACTTAGCCTTTGATGAAGTTTCATCACTCAAACCTTGTACAAATCTTACAATGGCTCTTTGTTGCGAATCTTGAACACCTCAAAGCAATTGTAATAGAGCCAAATCCTTTGACTACATTTCAACACTTCTATTAACTCTCATTTGTACCTTGAACTAACATAACTATGGTTTTGGGACTATCAGCTTGAAAATGGTCAAATCCTTGTCATTGAAATCATTGTTTCTTCATATTCACATGAATAGGTGTTGTTTAAGCTTCCATGTGTGTCTTCCGCTACAACTCCCAAATTCACCATTAGAAACTCCTATGGGATTCTAAGAACTAACAGAATTTGGGATCAGCTATAATGTTTGTTTCTTACTTTGAATTGCTTCTCCACCTTGGTTGTATGCTTCATCACGTCATCAAGGGTCCTAATAGATTGAAACTTAGCCTTTGATGAAGTTTCATCACTCAAACCTTGTACAAATCTTACAATGGCTCTTTGTTGCTAATCTTGAACATCTCAAAGCAATTGTAATAGATCCAATTCCTTGACTACATTTCAACACTTCTATTAACTCTCATTTGTACCTCGAACCGACATAACTCTGGTTTTGGGACTATCAGCTTGAAAATGGTCAAATCCTTGTCATTGAAATCATTGTTTCTTCATATTCACATGAATAGGTGTTGTTTAAGCTTCCATGTGTGTCTTCCGCTACAACTCCCAAATTCACCAATAGAAACTCCTATGGGATTCTAAGAACTAACAGAATTGTGGGATCAGCTATAATGTTTGTTTCTTACTTTGAATTGCTTCTCCACCTTGGATGTATGCTTCATCACGCCATCAAGGGTCCTAATAGATTGAAACTTAGCCTTTGATGAAGTTTCATCACTCAAACCTTGTACAAATCTTTACAATGGCTCTTTGTTGCGAATCTTGAACATCTCAAAGCAATTGTAATAGATCCAATCCTTTGACTACATTTCAACACTTCTATTAACTCTCATTTGTTCCCTTGAACCGACATAACTATCGGTTTGGGACTATCAACCTGAAAATGGACAAATCCTTGTCATCGAAATCATTGTTTCTTCATATTCACATGAATAGTGTTGTTTAAGCTTCCATGTGTGTCTTCCGGCTACAACTCCCAAATTCACCATTAGAAACTCCTATGGGATTCTAAGAACTAACAGAATTTTGGGATCAGCTATAATGTTTGCTTTTTACTTTGAATTGCTTCTCCACCTTGGATGTATGCTTCATCACGCCATCAAGGGTCCTAATAGATTGAAACTTAGCCTTTGATGAAGTTTCATCACTCAAACCTTGTACAAATCTTTACAATGGCTCTTTTTTGCTGAATCTTGAACATCTCAAAGCAATTGTAATAGATCCAATTCCTTCGACTACATTTCAACACTTCTATTAACTCTCATTTGTACCTTGAACCGACATAACTCTGGTTTTGGGACTATCAGCTTGAAAATGGTCAAATCCTTGTCATTGAAATCATTGTTTCTTCATATTCACATGAATAGGTGTTGTTTAAGCTTCCATGTGTGTCTTCCGCTACAACTCCCAAATTCACCATTAGAAACTCCTATGGAACTCTAAGAACCAACAGAACTGTGGGATCAGCTATAATGTTTGTTTCTTACTTTGAATTGCTTCTCCACCTTGGTTGTATGCTTCATCACGTCATCAAGGGTCCTAATAGATTGAAACTTAGCCTTTGATGAAGTTTCATCACCAAAACTTGTACAAATCTTACAATGGCTCTTGTTGCTAATCTTGAACATCTCAATGCAATTGTAATAGATCCAATCCTTTGACTACATTTCAACACTTCTATTAACTCTCATTTGTACCTTGAACCGACATAACTCCGGTTTTGGGACTATCAGCTTGAAAATGGTCAAATCCTTGTCATTGAAATCATTGTTTCTTCATATTCACAATGAATAGTTTAAGCTTCCATGTGTGTCTCCCGCTACACCTCCCAAATTCACCATTAGAAACTCCTAGGGGATTCTAAGAACTACCAGAATTTTGGGATCAGCTATAATGTTTGTTTCTTACTTTGAATTTCATCTCCGCCTTGAATGTATGCTTCATCACGTCCATCAAGGGTCCTAATAGATTGAAACTTAGCCTTTGATGAAGTTTCATCACTCAAACCTTGTACAAATCTTACAATGGCTCTTTTGTTGCTAATCTTGAACATCTCAATGCAATTGTAATAGATCCAATCCTTCGACTACATTTCAACACTTCTATTAACTCTCATTTGTACCTTGAACCGACATAACACTAGCTTTGGGACTAACAGCTTGAAAATGGTCAAATCCTTGTCATCGAAATCATCGTTTCTTCAAAGTCACATCAATAGGTGTTGTTTAAGCTTCCATGTGTGCCTCCCGGCTACACCCCCAAAATCCACCATTAGAAACTCCTATGGGATTCTAAGACCTAACAGAATTTTGGGATCAGCTATAATGTTTGTTTCTTACTTTGACTTGCTTATCAAACTTGGATGTATGATTCATCACGTCATCAAGGGTCCTAATAGATTGAAACTTAGCCTCTTGATGAAGTTTCATCACTCAAACCTTGTACAAATCTTACAATGGCTCTTTGTTATGGAATCTTGAACATCTCAAAGCAATTGTAATAGATCCAATTCCTTCGACTACATTTCAACACTTCTATTAACTCTCATTTGTACCTTGAACCGACATAACTATGGTTTTGGGACTATCAGCTTGAAAATGGTCAAATCCTTGTCATCGAAATCATTGTTTCTTCATATTCACATGAATAGGTGTTGTTAAGCTTCCATGTGTGCTTCTGGCTACAACTCCCAAATTCACCATTAGAAACTCCTATGGGATTCTAAGAACGAACAGAATTTGGGGATCAGCTATAATGTTTGTTTCTTACTTTGAATTGCTTCTCCACCTTGGATGTATGCTTCATCACGTCATCAAGGGTCCTAATAGATTGAAACTTAGCCTTTGATGAAGTTTCATCACTCAAACCTTGTACAAATCTTACAATGGCTCTTTGTTGCGAATCTTGAACATCTCAATGCAAAATTGTAATAGATCCAATTCCTTTGACTACATTTCAACACTTCTATTAACTCTCATTTGTACCTTGAACCGACATAACTCCGGTTTTGGGACTATCAGCTTGAAAATGGTCAAATCCTTGTCATTGAAATCATTGTTTCTTCATATTCACATGAATAGTGTGTGTTTAAGCTTCCATGTGTGTCTTCCGGCTACAACTCCCAAATTCACCATTAGAAACTCCTATGGGATTCTAAGAACTAACAGAATTTGGGATCAGCTATAATGTTTGTTTCTTACTTTGAATTGCTTCTCCACCTTGGTTGTATGCTTCATCACGCCATCAAGGGTCCTAATAGATTGAAACTTAGCCTTTGATGAAGTTTCATCACTCAAAACCTGTACAAATCTTTACAATGGCTCTTGTTGCTAATCTTGAACATCTCAAAGCAATTGTAATAGATCCAATTCCCTTCGACTACACTTCAACACTTCTATTAACTCTCATTTGTACCTTGAACTGACATAACTCTGGTTTTGGGACTATCTGCTTGAAAATGGTCAAATCCTTGTCATTGAAATCATTGTTTCTTCATATTCACATGAATATGTGTTGTTTAAGCTTCCATGTGTGTCTTCTGGTTACAACTCCCAAATTCACCATTAGAAACTCCTATGGGATTCTAAGAACTAACAGAATTTTGGGATCAGCTATAATGTTTGTTTCTTACTTTGAATTGCTTCTCCACCTTGGTTGTATGCTTCATCACGTCATCAAGGGTCCTAATAGATTGAAACTTAG
>CM051368.1:8700334-8802928 GCA_028015245.1 Cardamine occulta
ACAAGGATTTGGACTATTTCAAGTCGATAGCCCAAAAAACCAGAAGGATATGGGCTCAAGGTACAAATGAGAGTATAGTAGTTAAAATGTCAAACAAAGGATTCGATCTATTACAATTAACTTTCAGATGTTCAAGATCGTAACAAAGAGCCATTGTAAGATTTGTACAAGGTTTGAGTGATGAAACTTCATCAAAGGCTGAGTTTCAATCCATTAGGACCCTTGATGACGGGATACAAGCATACACACCAAGGTGGAGAGTTTTTCAAAGTAAGAAACAAACATTATAGCTGATCTCCACACAAGGTAATTCTAGGAATCCCCATAGGAGTTTTTTTTGATGGGCGAATTTGGGAGTCAGAGCTTAATGACCACATGGAAGCTTAAACAACACCTATTCATGTGAATATGAAGAAACAATGATTTCAATGACAAGGATTTGACCATTTTCAGCTGATAGTCCCAAAACCATAGGTTATGCCAGCCTCAAGGTACAAAAGAGTTAATAAGAAGTGTAGTCAAAGGACTTGATCTATTATACCTTATTGACGATGCTCTCAAGATCTCCCAACAAAGAGCCATTGTAAGATTTGATAAGGTTTGAGTGATGAAACTTCATCAAAGGCTATGCTTCAATCTATTAGGACCCTTGATGACGGGATGAAGATACAACCAAGGTGGAGAAGCAATTCAAAGTAAGAAAAAACATTATATTAATCCCAAAATTTGTTAGTTCTAGAATCCCATAGGAGCTTCTAATGGTGAATTTGGGAGTTGGAGCCAAGACACACATCGAAGCTTAAACAACACCTATTCATGTGAATATAAAGAAAAAATGATTTCAATGACAAGGATTTGACCATTTTCAAGCTGATAGTCCCAAAAACGGAGTTATGTCACCAAGGTACAAATGAGAGTTAATATAAGTGCTGAAATGTAGTCAAAGGAATTAGATCTATTACAATTGCTTTGAGATGTTCAAGATTCGCAACAAAGAGCCATTGTAAGATTTGCACAAGGTTTGAGTGATGAAACTTCATCAAAGGCTAAGTTTCAATCTATTAGACCCTTGATGACGGATGAAGCATACAACCAAGGTGGAGAAGCAATTCAAAGTAAGAAACAAAACATTATAGCTGATCCCAAAATTCGCTTAGTTCTTAGAATCCCATAGGAGTTTCTAATGGTGAATTTGGGAGTTGTAGCTAGTAAGACACACATGGAAGCTTAAAACAACACCTATTCATGTGAATATGAAGAAACAATGATTTCAATGACAAGGATTTGACCATTTTCAAGCTGATAGTCCCAAAACCTAGTAGCTCAGTTCAAGGTACAAATGAGAGTTACTGTAGCGTTGAAATGTAGTCAAAGGAATGGATCTATTACAATTACTTTGAGATGTTCAAGATTCGCAACAAAGAGCCATTGTAAGATTTGTACAAGGTTTGGGTGATGAAACTTCATCAAAGGCTAAGTTTCAATCTATTAGCACTCTTTATGATGGGATTAAGCATGCTACCAAGGTGTAGAAGCAAGTCAAAGTAAGAAACAACCAATATAGCCGATCCCAAAATTCTGTTAGTTCCTAGAATCCCATAGGAGTTTCTAATGGTGAATTTGGGAGTTGTAGCCTTAAGACACACATGGAAGCTTAAACAACACCTATTCATGTGAATATGAAAAAATGATTTCAATGACAAGGATTTGACCATTTTCAAGCTGATAAGTCCCAAAACCAGTATAGGGCAGTTCAAGGTACAAATGAGAGTTAATAGAAGTAATGAAATGGAGTCAAAGGAATTGGACCGATTACAGTTGCAGTGAGATGTCCAAGATCCGCAACCAACAGCCATTGTAAGATTTGTACAAGGGTTTAGGGATCAAACTTCACCAAAGGCTAAGTTTCAATCTATTGGACCCTTGATGACGTGATGAAGCATACAACCAAGGGGAGAAGCAATCCAAAGTAAGAAACAAACATTATAGCTGATCCCAAATTCTGTTAGTTCTTAGAATCCCATAGAGTTTCTAATGGTGAATTTGGGTAGCAGAAGACACACATGGAAGCTTAAACAACACCTATTCATGTGAATACGAAGAAAACAATGATTTCAATGACAAGGATTTGACCATTTTCAAGCGATAGTCCCAAAACCATAGTTATGTCACCAAGGTACAAATGAGAGTAATTGAAGTGCTGAAATGTAGTCAAAGGATTAGATCTATTACAATTGCCTTGAGATGTTCAAGATTCGCAACAAAGAGCCATTGTAAGATTTGTACAAGGTTTGAAGTGATGAAACTTCATCAAAGGCTAAGTTTCAATCTATTAGGACCCTTGATGACGTGATGAAGCATACAACCAAGGTGGAGAAGCAATTCAAAGTAGGAAACAAACATTATAGCTGATCCCAAAATTCTTAGTTCTTAGAATCCCATAGGAGTTTTAATGGTGAATTTGGGAGTTGTAGCCAGTAAGACACACATGGAAGCTTAAACAACACCTATTCATGTGAATATGAAGAAACAATGATTTCAATGACAAGGATTTGACCATTTTCAAGCTGATAGTCCCAAAACCAGAGTTATGGGTCAAGGTACAAATGAGAGTTAATAGAAGCGTTGAAATGTAGTCAAAGGAATTGGATCTATTACAATTGCTTGAGATGTTCAAGATTCGCAAACAAAGAGCCATTGTAAGATTTGATACAAGGTTTGCGTGATGAAACTTCATCAAAGGCAAAGTTTCAATCTATTAGGACCCTTGATGACATGATGAAGCATACAACCAAGGTGGAGAAGCAATTCAAAGTAAGAAACAAACATTATAGCTGATCCCAAAATTCTATTAGTTCTATGAATCTCATAGGAGTTTTTAATGGTGAATTAGGGGGGTTGTAGCAAGAAGACACATATGGAGGTTTAAACAACACCTATTGATGTGAATACGAAGAAATAATGATTTCGTTGACAAGAAATTGACCATTTTCAAGCAGATAGTCCCAAAACCATAGTTATGTCGTACCAAGGTACAAATGAGAGTTAATGAAGTGCTTGAAATGTAGTCAAAGGAATGGATCTATTGACAATTGCTTTGAGATGTTCAAGATTCGCAAAACAAAGAGCCATTGTAAGATTTAGCTGTTGTTTGAGTGATGAAACTTCATCAAAGGCTAAGTTTCAATCTATTAGGACCCTTGATGACGGATGAAGCATACAACCAAGGTGGAGAAGCAATTCAAAGTAAGAAACAAACATGATAGCTGATCCCAAAACTCAGTTAGTTCTTAGAATCCCATAGGAGCTGCTAATGGCGAATTTGGGAGTTGGAGCTGAAGACACACATGGAAGCTTAAACAACACCTATTCATGTGAATATGAAGAAAAAATGATTTCAATGACAAGGATTTGACCATTTTCAAGCCGATAGTCCCAAAACCATAGTTATGTCCAAAGGTCAGGTACAAATGAGAGTTAATAGAAGTGTTGAAATGTAGTCAAAGGAATTGGATCTATTACAATTGCATTGAGACGTTCAAGATTCGCAAACAAAGAGCCATTGTAAGATTTGTACAAGGTTTGAGTGATGAAACTCATCAAAGGCTAAGTTTCAATCTATTAGGACCCTTGATGAGGGATGAAGCATACAACCAAGGTGGAGAAGCAATTCAAAGTAAGAAACAAACATTATAGCTGATCCCAAAATTTGTTAGTTCTTAGAAACCCATAGGAGTTTCTAATGGTGAATTTGGGAGTTGTAGCCAGAAGACACACATGGAGGCTTAAACAACACCTATTGATGTGAATATGAAGAAACAGTGATTTCAATGACAAGAATTTGACCATTTTCAAGCTGATAGTCCCAAAACAGAGTTATGTCAGTTCAAGGTACAAATGAGAGTTAATATAAGTGTTGAAATGTAGTCAAAGGAATTGGATCTATTACAATTGCTTTGAGATGTTCAAGATTCGCAACAGAGAGCCATTGTAAGATTTGTACAAGGTTTGAGTGATGAAACTTCATCAAAGGCTAAGTTTTAATCTATTAGGACCCTTGATAACGTGATGAAGCATACAACAAGGGTGGAGAAGCAATTCAAAGTAAGAAACAAATATTATAGCTGATCCCACATCCTTAGTTTAGAATCCCATAGGAGTTTCTAATGGTGAATTTGGGAGTTGTAGCCGTAAGACACACATGGAAGCTTAAACAACACCTATTCATGTGAAATATGAAGAAAAATGATTTCAATGACAAGGATTTGACCATTTTCAAGCCGATAGTCCCAAAACCATAGTTATGTTACCAAGGTACAAATGAGAGTTAATAGAAGTGTTGAAATGTAGTCAAAGGAATTGGATCTATTACAATTGTTTTTTAGATGTTCAAGAGTCGCAACAAAGAGCGATTGTAAGATTTGTACAAGGTTTGAGTGATGAAACTTCATCAAAGGCTTACTTTCAGCCTTTTAGGACCCTTGATGACGTGAGGAAGCATACTACCAAGGTGGAGAAGCAAGTCAAAGTAAGAAACAAGCATTATAGCTGAACCCACAGTTCTGTTAGTTCTTAGAATCCCATAGGAGTTTCTAATGGTGAATTTGGGAGTTGTAGCGTAAGACACACATGGAAGCTTAAACAACACCTATTCATGTGAATATGAAGAAACAATGATTTCAATGACAAGGATTTGACCATTTTCAGCCGATAGTCCCAAAACCAGAGTTATGTCAGCTCAAGGTACAAATGAGAGTTAATAGAAGTGTTGAAATGTAGTCAAAGGAATTGGATCTATTACAATTGCATTGAGATGTTCAAGATTCGCAACAAAGAGCCATTGTAAGATTTGTACAAGGTTAAGTTTCAATCTATTAGGACGCTTGATGACGTGATGAAGCATATAACCAAGGTGGAGAAGCAATTCAAAGTAAGAAACAAACAATATAGCTGGTCCCACAATTTTGTTATTTTTAGAATCCCATAGGAGTTTCTAATGGTGAATTAGGGAGTTGTAGCCAGAAGACACACATGGAAGCTTAAACAACACCTATTCATGTGAATATGAAGAAAAAATGATTTTAATGACAAGGATTTGACCATTTTCAAGCTGATAGTCCCAAAACCAGAGTTATGTCAGTTCAAGGTACAAACGAG
The DNA here is from genome assembly GCA_028015245.1 of Cardamine occulta. Lineage (NCBI taxonomy): Eukaryota > Viridiplantae > Streptophyta > Magnoliopsida > Brassicales > Brassicaceae > Cardamine > Cardamine occulta. Next base: position 8,705,492 of record CM051368.1, read on the forward strand.
AGTTAATAGAAGTGTTGAAATGTAGTCAGAGGAATTGGATCTATTACAATTGCATTGAGATGTTCAAGATTCGCAACAAAGAGCCATTGTAAGATTTGTACAAGGTTTGAGTTATGAAATTTCATCAAAGGCAAAGTTTCAATCTATTAGGACCCTTGACGACGGATGAAGCATACAAACCAAGGTGGAGAAGCAATTCAAAGTAAGAAACAAACATTATAGCTGATCCCAAAATTTCATAGTTCTTAGAATCCCATAGGAGTTTCTAATGGTGAATTTGGGAGTTGTAGCCAAAGACACACATGGAAGCTTAAACAACACCTATTCAGTGAATACGAAGAAACAATGATTTCAATGACAAGGATTTGACCATTTTCAAGCCGATAGTCCCAAAACCATAGTTATGTTAGCTCAAGGTACAAATGAGAGTTAATAGAAGTGTTGAAATGTAATCAAAGGAATTGGATCTATTACAATTGCTTGAGATGTTCAAGATTCGCAACAAAGAGCCATTGTAAGATTTGTACAAGGTTTGAGTGATGAAACTTCATCAAAGGCTAAGTTTCAATCTATTAGGACCCTGATGACGTGATGAAGCATACAACCAAGGTGGAGAAGCAATCAAAGTAAGAAACAAACATTATAGCTGATCCCAAAATTCTGTTAGGTCTTAATCCCATAGGAGTTTCTAATGGTGAATTTGGGAGTTGTAGCCTGAAGACACACATGGAAGCTTAAACAACACCTATTCATGTGAATACGAAGAAATAATGATTTCAATGACAAGGATTTGACCATTTTCAAGCAGATAGTCCCAGAACCAGAGTTATGTCAGTTCAAGGTACAAATGAGGGTTAGTAGAAGTGTTCAGATGTAGTCAAGGGAATTGGATCTGTGACGATTGCTTTGAGATGTTCAAGGTTCGCAACAAAGCGCCATTGTAAGATTTGTCCAAGGTTTGAGTGATGAAACTTCATCAAAGGCTAAGTTTCAATCTATTAGGCCCCTTGATGACGTGATGAAGCATACAACCAAGGCGGAGAAGCAATTGAAAGTAAGAAACAAACATTATAGCTGATCCCAAAATTTTAGTTCTTAGAATCCCATAGGAGTTTTAATGGTGAATTTGGGAGTTGTAGCCAAGACACACATGGAAGCTTAAACAACACCTATTCATGTGAATATGAAGAAACAATGATTTCAAGGACAAGGATTTGACCATTTTCAAGCAGATAGTCCCAAAACCAGAGATATGTCAGTTCAAGGTACAAATGAGAGTTTATAGAAGGGTTGAAAGGTAGTCAAGGGAATTGGATCTATTAATATTGCATTGAGATGTTCAAGGTTGGCAACAAAGAGCCATTGTAAGATTTGGTACAAGGTTTGAGAGATGAAACTTCATCAAAGGCTAAGTTTCAATCTATTAGGACCCTTGATGACGTGATGAAGCATACAACCAAGGTGGAGAAGCAATTCAAAGTAAGAAACAAACATTATAGCTGATCCCAAAATTTTTAGTTATTAGAATCCCATAGGAGTTTCTAATGGTGAATTTGGGAGTTGTAGCCAGAAGACACACATGGAAGCTTAAACAACACCTATTCATGTGAATATGAAGAAACAATGATTTCAATGACAAGGATTTGACCATTTTCAAGCTGATAGTCCCAAAACCATAAGTTATGTTACCAAGGTACAAATGAGAGTTAATAGAAGTGTTGAAATGTAGTCAAAGGAATTGGATCTATTACAATTGCATTGAGATGTTCAAGATCTCGCAAACAAAGAGCCATTGTAAGATTTGTACAAGGTTTGAGTGATGAAACTTCATCAAAGGCTAAGTTTCAATCTATTAGGACCCTTGATGACGGATGAAGCATACAACCAAGGTGGAGAAGCAATTCAAAAGTAAGAAACAAACATTATAGCTGATCCCAAAATTCTGTTAGTTCTTAGAATCCCATAGGAGTTTCTTAATGGTGAATTTGGGAGTTGTAGCCAAGACACACATGGAAGATTAACCAACACATATTCATGTGAATATGAAGAACCAATGATTTCAATGACAAGGATTTGACCATTTTCAAGCTGATAGTCCCAAAACCATAGTTATGTCAGTTCAAGGTACAAATGAGAGTTAATAGAAGTGTTGAAATGTAGTCAAAGGAATTGGATCTATTACAATTGCTTTGAGATGTTCAAGATTCGCAACAAAGAGCCATTGTAAGATTTGTACAAGGTTTGAGTGATGAAACTTCATCAAAGGCTAAGTTTCAATCTATTAGGACCCTTGATGACGTGATGAAGCATACAAACCAAGGTGGGAGAAGCAATTCAAAGTAAGAAACAAACATTATAGCTGATCCCAAAATTTGTTAGTTCTAGAATCCTATAGGGTGAATTTGGGAGCAGAAATGTAAAGACACATAGGAAGCTTAAACAACACCTATTCATGTGAATATGAAGAAACAATGATTTCAATGACAAGGATTTGACCATTTTCAAGCAGATAGTCCCAAAACCAGAGTTAGGCCACCAAGGTACAAATGAGAGTTAATAGAAGTGTTGAAATGTAGTCAAAGGAATTGGATCTATTACAATTGCTTTGAGATGTTCAAGATTCGAACAAAGAGCCATTGTAAGATTTGTACAAGGTTTGAGGATGAAACTTCATCAAAGGCTAAGTTTCAATCTATTAGGACCCTTGATGACGTGAAGAAGCATACAACCAAGGTGGAGAAGCAATTCAAAGTAAGAAACAAACATTATAGTGATCCCAAAATTTCTTAGTTCTTAGAATCCCATAGGAGTTTCTAATGGTGAATTTGGGAGTTGTAGCCAAAGACACACATGGAAGCTTAAACAACACCTATTCATGTGAATATGAAGAAACAATGATTTCAATGACAAGGATATGACCATTTTCAAGCTGATAGTCCCAAAACCAAGAGTTATGTCAGTTCAAGGTACAAATGAGAGTTAATAGAAGTGTTGAAATGTAGTCAAAGGAATTGGATCTATTACAATTGCATTGAGATGTTCAAGATTCAGCAAACAAAGAGCCATTGTAAGATTTAGACAAGGTTTGAGTGATGAAACTTCTCACCAAAGGCTAAGTATCAATCTGTTAGGACCCTTGATGACGGGATGAAGCATACAACCAAGGTGGAGGAGCAATTCCAAGTAAGAAACAAACATTATAGCTGATCCCAAAATTCTCTTAGTTCTAGAATCCCATAGGAGTTTCTAATGGCGAATTTGGGGAGTTGTAGCCGGAAGACACACATGGAAGCTTAAACAACACCTATTCATGTGAATATGAAGAAACAATGATTTCAATGACAAGGATTTGACCATTTTCAAGCTGATAGTCCCAAAACCATAGTTATGTCAGTCAAGGTACAAATGAGAGTTAATAGAAGTGTTGAAATGTAGACAAAGGAATTGGATCTATTACAATTCTTTTGAGATGTTCAAGATTCGCAACAAAGAGCCATTGTAAGATTTGTACAAGGTTTGGGTGATAAAACTTCATCAAAGGCTAAGTTTCAATCTATTAGGACCCTTGATGACGTGATGAAGCATACAACCAAGGTGGAGAAGCAATTCAAAGTAAGAAACAAACATTATAGCTGATCCCAAAATTCTCGTTAGTTCTTAGAATCCCATAGGAGTTTCTAATGGTGAATTTGGGAGTTAGAGCCAGAAGACACACATGGAAGCTTAAACAACACCTATTCATGTGAATATGAAGAAAAAATGATTTCAATGACAAGGATTTGACCATTTTCAAGCTGATAGTCCCAAAACCAGAGTTATGTCAGCTCAAGGTACAAATGAGAGTTATAGAAGTGTTGAAATGTAGTCAAAGGAATTGATCTATTACAATTGCTTTGAGATGTTCAAGATTCGCAACAAAGAGCCATTGTAAGATTTGTACAAGGTTTGAGGATGAAACTTCATCAAAGGCTAAGTTTCAATCTATTAGGACCCTTGATGACGGACGAAGAATACAACCAAGTGTGAGAAGCAATTCAAAGTAAGAAACAAACAATATAGCTGATCCCACAATTTCGTTAGTTCTTAGAATCCCATAGGAGTTTCTAATGGTGAATTTGGGGAGTTGTAGCCGAAGACACACATGGAAGCTTAAACAACACCTATTCAGTGAATATGAAGAAAAAATGATTTCAATGACAAGGATTTGACCATTTTCAAGCTGATAGTCCCAAAACCAATAGTTATGTCAGTTCAAGGTACAAATGAGAGTTAATAGAAGTTGAAATGTAGTCAAAGGAATCGATCTATTACAATTGCATTGAGATGTTCAAGATTCGCAACATAGAGCCATGGTAAGATTTGTGCAAGGTTTGAGTGATGAGGCGTCATCAAAGGCTAAGTTTCAATCTAGTAGGACCCGTGATGACGGGATGAAACATACAACCAAGGTGGAGAAGCCAAAGTAAGAAACAAACATTATGAGCTGATCCCAAAATTGTTAGTTCTTAGAATCCCATAGGAGTTTATAATGGTGAATTTGGGAGTTGTAGCAAGAAGACACACATGGAAGCTTAAACAACACCTATTCATGTGAATATGAAGAAACAATGATTTCAATGACAAGGATTTGACCATTTTCAAGCTGATAGTCCCAAAACCAGAGTTATATCAGTTCAAGGTACAAATGATAGTTAATAGAAGTGTTGAAATGTAGTAAAGGAATTAGATCTATTACCATTGCTTTGAGATGTTCAAGATTCGCAACAAAGAGCCATTGTAAGATTTGTACAAGGTTTGAGTGATGAAACTTCATCAAAGGCTAACTTTCAATCTATTAGGACCCTTGATGACGTGATGAAGCATACAACCAAGGGAGAAGCAATTCAAAGTAAGAAACAAACATTATAGCTGATCCCAAAAAATTTTCTTAGTTCTTAGAATCCCATAGGAGTTTCTAATGGTGAATTTGGGAGTTGTAGCCGAAGACACACATGGAAGCTTAAACAACACCGATTCATGTGAATAGGAAGAAACAATGATTTCAATGACAAGGATTTGACCATTTTCAAGCTGATAGTCCCAAAACCATAGTTATGTCGTCCAAGGTACAAATGGAGAGTTAATAGAAGTGTTGAAATGTAGTCAAGTTGAATTGGATCTATTACAATTGCTTTGAGATGTTCAAGATTCGCAACAAAGAGCCATTGTAAGATTTGTACAAGGTTTGAGTGATGAAACTTCATCAAAGGCTAAGTTTCAATCTATTAGGACCCTTGATGACGGATGAAGCATACAACCAAGGTGGAGAAGCAATTCAAAGTAAGAAACAAACATTATAGCTGATCCCAAACTTCTGTTAGTTCTTCGCATCCCATAGGAGTTTCTAATGGTGAATTTGGGAGTTGTAGACAGAAGACACACATGGAAGATTAAACAACACCTATTCATGTGAATATGAAGAAAAAATGATTTCACTGACAAGGATTTGACCATTTTCAAGCTGATAGTCCCAAAACCATAGTTATGTCTGCTCAAGGTACAAATGAGAGTTAATAGAAGTGTTGAAATGTAGTCAAAGGAATTGATCTATTACAATTGCTTTGAGATGTTCAAGATTCGCAACAAAGAGCCATTGTAAGATTTTTGAAAAGGTTTGAGTGATGAAACTTCATCAAAGGCTAAGTTTCAATCTATTAGGACCCTTGATGACGGATGAAGCATACAACCAAGGTGGAGAAGCAATTCAAAGTAAGAAACAAACATTATAGCTGATCCCAAAATTTGTTATTTAGAATCCCATAGAGTTTCTAATGGTGAATTTGGGAGTAAGAGCTAAGACACACATGGAAGCTTAAACAACACCTATTCATGTGAATATGAAGAAACAATGATTTCAACGACAAGGATTTGACCATGTTCAAGCAGATAGTCCCAAAACCAGAGTTATGCAGTTCAAGGTACAAATGAGAGTTAATAGAGTGTTGAAATGTAGCTCAAGGAATTGGATCTATTACAATTGCTTTGAGATGTTCAAGATTCGCAACAAAGAGCCATTGTAAGATTTGTACAAGGTTTGAGTGATGAAACTTCATCAAAGGAAAAGTTTCAATCTATTAGGACCCTTGATGACGGGATGAAGCATACAACCAAGGTGGAGAAGCAATTCAAAGTAAGAAACAAACATTATAGCTGATCCCAAAATTCTGTTAGTTCTAGAATCCCATAGGAGTTTCTAATGGTGAATTTGGGAGTTGTAGCCAGAAGACACACATGGAAGCTTAAACAACACCTATTCATGTGAATATGAAGAAACAATGATTTCAATGACAAGGATTTGACCATTTTCAAGCTGATAGTCCCAAAACCAGAGTTATGTCAATGTAGTCAAAGGAATTGGATTTATTACAATTGCATTGAGATGTTCAAGATTCGCAACAAAGAGCCATTGTAAGATTTGTACAAGTTTTGAGTGATGAAACTTCATCAAAGGCTAAGTTTCAATCTATTAGGACCCTTGATGACGTGATGAAGCATACAACCAAGGTGGAGAAGCAATTCAAAGTAAGAAACAAACATTATTAGCTGATCCCAAAATTTGTTAGTTCTAGAATCCCATAGGAGTTTCTAATGGTGAATTTGGGAGTTGTAGCCGGAAGACACACATGGAAGCTTTAAACAACACCTATTCATTGAATATGAAGAAAAAATGATTTCAATGACAAGGATTTGACCATTTTCAAGCCGATAGTCCCAAAACCATAGTTATGTCAGTTCAAGGTACAAATGAGAGTTAATAGAAGTGTTGAAATGTAGTCAAAGGAATTGATCTATTACAATTGCTTTGAGATGTTCAAGATTCGCAACAAAGAGCCATTGTAAGATTTAGACAAGGTTGAGTGATGAAACTTCATCAAAGGCTAAGTTTCAATCTATTAGGACCCTTGATGACGGATGAAGCATACAACCAAGGTGGAGAAGCAATTCAAAGTAAGAAACAAACAATATAGCTGATCCCACAATTGTTAGTTCTTAGAATCCCATAGGAGTTTCTAATGGTGGATTTGGGGGTTGTAGCCAGAAGACACACAGGGAAGCTTAAGCGACACCTATTCATGTGAATATGAAGAAAAATGATTTCAATGACAAGGATTTGACCATTTTCAAGCTGATAGTCCCAAAACCATAGTTATGTGAGTTCAAGGTACAAATGAGAGTTAATAGTGGTGTTGAAATGTAGCCAAAGGAACTGTATCTATTACAAATGCTTTGAGATGTTCAAGAGCCGCAACAGAGAGCAATTGTAAGATTTGTATAAGGTTTGAGTTAGGAATCTTCATCAAAGGCTAAATTTCAATCTATTAGGACCCTTGATGACGGATGAAGCATACAACCAAGGTGGAGAAGCAATCCAAAGTAAGAAACAAACATTATAGCTGATCCCAAAATTCGTTAGTTCTTAGAATCCCATAGGAGTTTCTAATGGTGAATTTGGGAGTTGTAGCCAAGACACACATGGAAGCTTAAACAACACCTATTCATGTGAATATGAAGAAAAAATGATTTCAATGACAAGGATTTGACCATTTTCGAAGTGATAGTCCCAAAACCATAGTTATGTCAGCTCAAGGTACAAATGAGAGTTAATAGAAGTGTTGAAATGTACTAAAGGAATGGATCTATTACAATTGCTTTGAGATGTTCAAGATTCGCAAACAAAGAGCCATTGTAAGATTTGACAAGGTTTGAGTGATGAAACTTCATCAAAGGCTAAGTTTCAATCTATTAGGACCCTCGATGACGCGATGAAGCATACAACCAAGGTGGAGAAGCAATCAAAGTAAGAAACAAACATTATAGCTGATCCCAAAATTTGTTAGTTCTTAGAATCCCATAGGAGTTTTAATGGTGAATTTGGGAGTTGTAGCCAGAAGACACACATGGAAGCTTAAACAACACCTATTCATGTGAATATGAAGAAAGAATGATTTCACTGACCAGGATTTGACAATTTTCAAGCTGATAGTCCCAAAACCAGAGTTATGTCAGTCCAAGGTACAAATGAGAGTTAATAGAGGTCGTGAAAGGTAGTCGAAGGGATTGAGTCTAGTACACTGGCGTCGAGATGTTCAAGATTCGTAACAAAGAGCCATTGTAAGATTTGTACAAGGTTTGAGTGATGAAATTTCACCAAAGGCTAAGTTTCAATCTTTTAGGACCCTTGATGACGGATGAAGAATACAACCAAGGTGGAGAAGCAATTCAAAGTAAGAAACAAACATTATAGCTGATCCCAAAATTGTTAGTTCTTAGAATCCCATAGGAGTTTCTAATGGTGAATTTGGGAGTTGTAGCCAGAAGACACACATGGAAGCTTAAACAACACCTATTCATGTGAATATGAAGAAACAATGATTTCAATGACAAGGATTGGACCATTTTCAAGGTGATAGTCGCAAAACCATAGTTATGTCAGTTCAAGGTACAAATGAGAGTTAATAGAAGTGTTGAAATGTAGTCAAAGGAATTAGACCTATTACAATTGCATTGAGATGTTCAAGATTCGCAACAAAGAGCCATTGTAAGATTTGTACAAGGTTTGTGTGATGAAACTTCATCAAAGGCTAAGTTTCAATATATTAGGACCCTTGATGACGTGATGAAGCATACAACCAAGGTGGAGAAGCAAATCCTAAGAAACAAACATTATAGCTGATCCCAAAATTCTCTTAGTTCTTAGAATCCCATAGGAGTTTCTAATGGTGAATTTGGGAGTTGTAGCAGTAAGACACACATGGAAGCTTAAACAACACCTATTCATGTGAATATGAAGAAACAATGATTTCAATGACAAGGATTTGACCATTTTCAAGCGATAGTCCCAAAACCAAAGTTATGACTCTTCAAGATACATATAAGAGTTAATAGAAGTGTTGAAATGTAGTCAAAGGAATTGGATCTATTACAATTGCTTTGAGATGTTCAAGATTCGCAACAAAGAGCCATTGTAAGATTTGTACAAGGTTTGAGTGATGAAACTTCATCAAAGGCAAGTTTCAATCTATTAGGACCCTTGATGACGCGATGAAGCATACAACCAAGGTGGAGAAGCAATTCAAAGTAAGAAACAAACATTATAGCTGATCCCAAAATTCTCTTAGTTCTAGAATCCCATAGGAGTTTCTAATGGTGAATTTGGGAGTTGTAGCCAGAACACACACATGGAAGCTTAAACAACACCTATTCATGTGAATATGAAGAAACAATGATTTCAATGACAAGGATTTGACCATTTTCAAGCCGACAGTCCCAAAACCATAGTTATGTCAGCCCAAGGTACAAATGAGAGTTAATAGAAGTGTTGAAATGTAGTCAAAGGAATTGATCTATTACAATTGCTTTGAGATGTTCAAGATTCGCAACAAAGAGCCATTGTAAGATTTGTACAAGGTTTGAGTGATGAAACTTCATCAAAGGCTAAGTTTCAATCTATTAGGACCCTTGATGACGGATGAAGCATACAACCAAGGTGGAGAAGCACTTCAAAGTAAGAAACAAACATTATAGCTGATCCCAAAATTTGTTAGTTCTAGAATCCCATAGGAGTTTCTAATGGTGAATTTGGGGAGTTGTAGCTAGTAAGACACACATGGAAGCTTAAACAACACCTATTCATGTGAATATGAAGAAACAATGATTTCAATGACAAGGATTTGACCATTTTCAAGCAGATAGTCCCAAAACCAGAGTTATGTCAGCTCAAGGTACAAATGAGAGTTAATAGAAGTTGAAATGTAGTCAAAGGAATTGGATCTATTACAATTGCTTCGAGATGTTCAAGATTCGCAACAGAGAGCTATTGTAAGATTTGTACAAGGTTTGAGTGATGAAACTTCATCAAAGGCTAAGTTTTAATCTATTAGGACCCTTGATGACGGATGAAGCATACAACCAAGGTGGAGAAGCAATTCAAAGTAAGAAACAAACATTATAGCTGATCCCAAAATTGCTAGTTCTAGAATCCCATAGGAGTTTCTAATGGTGAATTTGGGAGTTGTAGCCAGAAGACACACATGGAAGCTTAAACAACACCTATTCATGTGAATATGAAGAAACAATGATTTCAATGACAAGGATTTGACCATTTTCAAGCTGATAGTCCCAAAAACCATAGTTATGTCAGCTCAAGGTACAAATGAGAGTTATGAAGTGTTGAAATGTAGTCAAAGGAATGGATCTATTACAATTGCTTTGAGAGGTACAAGATTCGCAACAAAGAGCCATTGTAAGATTTGTACAAGGGTCGAGTGATGAAACTTCATCAAAGGCTAAGTATCAATCTATAAGGACCCTTGATGACGCGCTGAAGCATACAACCCATGTGGAGAAGCAATTCAAAGTAAGAAACAAACATTATAGCTGATCCCAAAATTCTTAGTTCTTAGAATCCCATAGGAGTTTCTAATGGTGAATTTGGGAGTTGTAGCCTGAAGACACACATGGAAGCTTAAACAACACCTATTCATGTGAATACCAAGAAACAATGATTTCAATGACAAGGATTTGACCATTTTCAAGCCGATAGTCCCAAAACCAGAGTTATGTCAGTTCTAGGTACAAATGAGAGTTAATAAAAGTGTTGAAATGTAGCCAAAGGAATTGATCTATTACAATTGCTTTGAGATGTTTAAGATTCGCAACAAAGAGCCATTGTAAGATTTGTCCAAGGTTTGAGTGATGAAACTTCATCAAAGGCTAAGTTTCAATCTATTAGGACCCTTGATGACGTGATGAAGCATACAACCAAGGTGGAGAAGCAATTCAAAGTAAGAAACAAACATTATAGCTGATCCCAAAATTCTGTTAGTTCTTAGAATCACATAGGAGTTTCTTATGGTGAATTTGGGAGTTGTAACCAGAAGACACACATGGAAGCTTAAACAACACATATTCATGTGAATATGAAGAAACAATGATTTCAATGACAAGGATTTGACCATTTTCAAGCTGATAGTCCCAAAACCAGAGTTATATCAGTTCAAGGTTCAAATGAGAGTTAATAGAAGTGTTGAAATGTAGTCAAAGGAATTGGATCTATTACAATTGCATTGAGATGTTCAAGATTCGCAACAAAGAGCCATTGTAAGATTTGTACAAGGTTTGAGTGATGAAACTTCATCAAAGGCAAAGTTTCAATCTATTAGGACCCTTGATGACGTGATGAAGCATACATCCAAGGTGGAGAAGCAATTCAAAGTAAGAAACAAACATTATAGCTGATCCTAAAATTCTGTTAGTTCTTAGAATCCCATAGGAGTTTCTAATGGTGAATTTGGGAATTGTAAGAAGACACACATGGAAGCTTAAACAACACATATTCATGTGAATATGAAGAAACAATGATTTCAATGACCAGGATTTGACCATTTTCAAGCAGATAGTCCCAAAACCATAGTTATGTCAGTTCAATGTACAAATGAGAGTTAATAGAAGTGTTGAAATGTAGTCAATGGAATTGGATCTATTACAATTGCTTGAGATGTTCAAGATTCGCAACAAAGAGCCATTGTAAGATTTGTACAAGGTTTGAAGTGATGAAACTTCATCAAAGGCTAAGTTTCAATCTATTAGGACCCTTGATGACGGATGAAGCATACAACCAAGGTGGAAAAGCAATTCAAAGTAAGAAACAAGTATTATAGCTTATCCCCCATTTCTGTTAGTTCTTAGAATCCCATAGGAGTTTCTAATGGTGAATTTGGGAGTTGTAGCCTGAAGACACACATGGAAGCTTAAACAACACCTATTCATGTGAATATGAAGAAACAATGATTTCAGTGACAAGGATTTGACCATTTTCAAGCTGATAGTCCCAAAAACCAGAGTTATGTCAGCCCAAGGTACAAACGAGAGTTATAGAAGTGTTGAAATGTAGTCAAAGGAATTGGATCTATTACAATTGCTTTGAGATGTTCAAGATTCGCAACAAAGAGCCATTGTAAGATTTGTACAAGGTTTGAGGTGATGAAACTTCATCAAAGGCTAAGTTTCAATCTATTAGGACCCTTGATGACGCGATGATGAATACAACTAAGGTGGAGACGCAATTCAAAGTAAGAAACAAAAAATATAGCTTATCCCACAGTTCTGTTAGTTCTACGAATCTCATAGGAGTTTCTAATGGTGAATTTGGGAGTTGTAGCCAGAAGACACACATGGAAGCTTAAACAACACCTATTCATGTGAATATGAAGAAAAAATGATTTCAATGACAAGGATTTGACCATTTTCAAGCTGATAGTCCCAAAACCATAGTTATGTCAGTTCAAGGTACAAATGAGAGTTAATTGAAGTGTTGAAATGTAGTCAACGGAATTCGATATATTACAATTGCTTTGAGATGTTCAAGTTTCGCAACAAAGAGCCATTGTAAGATTTGTACAAGGTTTGAGTGATGAAACTTCATCAAAGGCTAAGTTTCAATCTATTAGACCCTTGATGACGTGATGCAGCACACCACCCAGGTGGAGACGCAATTCAAAGTAAGAAACAACCATTATAGCTAATACCAACATTCTGTTAGTCCTTAGAATCCCATAGGAGTTTCTAATGGTGAATTTGGGAGTTGTCGCCAGAAGACACACATGGAAGCTTAAACAACACCTATTCATGTGAATAGGAAGAATCAATGAGTTCAATGACACGGATTTGACCATTTTCAAGCTGATAGTCCCAAAACCATAGTTATGTCAGTCCAAGGTACAAATGAGAGTTAATAGAAGTGTTGAAATGTAGCCAAAGGAATTGGATCTATTACAATTGCTTTGAGATGTTCAAGATTCGCAACAAAGAGCCATTGTAAGATTTGTGTAAGGTTTCAGTGATGAAACTCATCAAAGGCTAAGGCTCAATCCAATAGGTACCCTGATGCCGTGAAGAAGCATACAACCAAGGTGGAGAAGCAATTCAAAGTAAGAAACAAACATTATAGCTCCCAAAATTTTAGTTCTTAGAATCCCATAGGAGTTTCTAATGGTGAATTTGGGAGTTGTAGCCGTAAGATCACACATGGAAGCTTAAACAACACCTATTGATGAGAATATGAAGAATAATTACTTTCATTGACAAAGATTTAACCATTTTCAAGCTGATAGTCCCAAAACCATAGTTATGTCAGTTCAAGGTACAAATGAGAGTTAATAGAAGTTTTGAAATGTAGTCAAAGGAATTGGATCTATTACAATTGCTTTGAGATGTTCAAGATTCGCAACAAAGAGCCATTGTAAGATTTGGAAAGGATTTGAGTGATGAAACTTCATCAAAGGCTAAGTTTCAATCTATTAGGACCCTTGATGACGTGATGAAGCATACATCCAAGGTGGAGAAGCAATTCAAAGTAAGAAACAAACATTATAGCTGATCCCAAAATTCTGTTAGGGTCTAGAATCCCATAGGAGTTTCTAATGGTGAATTTGGGAGTTGTAGCCGTAAGACACACATGGAAGCTTAAACAACACCTATTCATGTGAATATGAAGAAACAATGATTTCAATGACAAGGATTTGACCATTTTCAAGCTGATAGTCCCAAAACCAGAGTTATGTCAGCCAAGGTACAAATGAGAGTTAATAGAAGTGTTGAAATGTAGTCAAAGGAATTGATCTATTACAATAGAATTGAGAAGTTCAAGATACGCAAAAAAGAGCCATTGTAAGGTTTGAACAAGGTTTGCGTGATGAAACTTCATCAAAGGCTAAGTTTCAATCTATTAGGACCCTTGATGACGGATGAAGCATACAACCAAGGTGGAGAAGCAATTCAAAGTAAGAAACAAAACATTATAGCTGATCCCAAATTTTTGTTAGTTCTAGAATCCCATAGGAGTTTCTAATGGTGAATTTGGGGAGTTGTAGCCAAGACACACACATGGAAGCTTAAACAACACCTATTCATGTGAATACGAAGAAACAATGATTTCAATGACAAGGATTTGACCATTTTCAAGCTGATAGTCCCAAAACCATAGTTATGCAGCTCAAGGTACAAATGAGAGTTAATAGAAGTGTTGAAATGTAGTCAAAGGAATTGGATCTATTACAATTGCTTTGAGATGCTCAAGATTCGCAACAAAGAGCCATTGTAAGATTTGTACAAGGTTTGAGTGATGAAACTTCATCAAAGGCTAAGTTTCAATCTATTAGGACCCTTGATGACGTGATGAAGCATACAACCAAGATGGAGAAGCAACCCAAAGTAAGAAACAAACATTATAGCTGATCCCAAAATTGTTAGTTCTTAGAATCCCATAGGAGTTTCTAATGGTGAATTTGGGAGTTGTAGCGTAAGACACACATGGAAGCTTAAACAACACCTATTCATGTGAATACGAAGAAATAATGATTTCAATGACAAGGATTTGACCATTTTCAAGCTGGATAGTCCCAAAACCATAGTTATGTCAGCTCAAGGTACAAATGAGAGTTAATAGAAGTGTGGAACTGTAGTCAAAGGAATTGGATCTATTACAATTGCTTTGAGATGTTCAAGATTCGCAACAAAGAGCCATTGTAAGATTTGTACAAGGTTTGAGTGATGAAATTTCACCAAAGGCTAAGTTTCAATCTATTAGGACCCTTGATGACGTGATGAAGCATACAACCATGGTGGAGAAGCAATTCAAAGTAAGAAACAAACATTATAGTTGATCCCAAAATTCTCTTAGTTCTTAGAATCCCATAGGAGTTTCTAATGGTGAATTTGGGAGTTGTAGCCAGAAGACACACATGGAAGCTTAAGCAACACCTATTCATGTGAATATGAAGAAACAATGATTTCAATGACAAGGATTGGACCAATTTCAAGCTGATAGTCCCAAACCCAGAGTTATGTCAGTCCAAGGTACAAATGAGAGTTAATCGAAGTATTGAAATGTAGTCAAAGGAATTGGATCTATTACAATTGCTTTGAGATGTTCAAGATTCGCAACAAAGAGCCATTGTAAGATTTGTACATAGTGTTTGAGTGATGAAACTTCATCAAAGGCTAAGTTTCAATCTATTAGGACCCTTGATGACGGATGAAGCATACAACCAAGGTGGAGAAGCAATTCAAAGTAAGAAACAAACATTATAGCTGATCCCAAAATTCTGTTAGTTCTAGAATCCCATAGGAGTTTCTAATGGTGAATTTGGGAGTTGTAGCCAGAAGACACATGGAAGCTTAAACAACACCTATTCATGGAATATGAAGGAACAATGATTTGAATGACAATGATTTGACCATTTTCAAGCCGATAGTCCCAAAACCATAGTTATGTCAGTTCAAGGTACAAATGAGAGTTAATAGAAGTGTTGAAATGTAGTCAAAGGAATTGGATCTATTACAATTGCTTTGAGATGTTCAAGATTCGCAACAAAGAGCCATTGTAAGATTTGTACAAGGTTTGAGTGATGAAACTTCATCAAAGGCTAAGTTTCAATCTATTAGGACCCTTGATGACGTGATGAAGCATACAACCAAGGTGGAGAAGCAATTCAAAGTAAGAAACAAACATTATAGCCGATCCCAAAATTCTGTTAGTTCTTAGAATCCCATAGGAGTTTCTAATGGTGAATTTGGGAGTTGTAGCCGGAAGACACACATGGAAGCTTAAAGAACAGCGATTCGTGTGAAGATGAAGAAATAATGATTTCAATGACAAGGATTTGACCATTTTCAAGCAGATAGTCCCAAAACCATAGTTATGTCAGTTCAAGGTACAAATGAGAGTTAATAGAAGTGTTGAAATGTAGTCAAAGGAATTGGATCTATTACAATTGCTTTGAGATGTTTAAGATTCGCAACAAAGAGCCATTGTAAGATTTGTCCAAGGTTTGAGTGATGAAACTTCATCAAAGGCTAAGTTTCAATCTATTAGGACCCTTGATGACGTGATGAAGCATACAACCAAGGTGGAGAAGCAATTCAAAGTAGGAAACAAACATTATAGCTGATCCCAAAATTCTGTTAGTTCTTAGAATCACATAGGAGTTTCTTATGGTGAATTTGGGAGTTGTAACCAGAAGACACACATGGAAGCTTAAACAACACATATTCATGTGAATATTAAGGAAAAATGGGGTCAATGACTAGGAGTTGACCATTGTCAAGCAGATAGTCCCGTAACCATATTTATGTCATTTCAAGGTACAAAGGAGAGTTAATAGAAGTGTTGAAATGGTGTCAAAGGAATTGGTTCTGTTACACATGCGTTGAGATGGCCAAGATTCGTATCAAAGAGCCATTGTAAGATTTGTACAAGGTTTGAGTGATGAAACTTCATCAAAGGCAAAGATTCAATCGATTAGGACCCTTGATGACGTGATGGAGCATACAACCAAGGTGGAGAAGCAATCCAAAGTAAGAAACAAACATTATAGCTGATCCCAAAATTGTTAGTTCTAATAATCTCATAGGAGTTTCTAATGGTGAACAAGGGGCGTTGTAGCAAGAAGACACACATGGAGGCTTTAACAATACCTATTCATGTGAATATGAAGAAACAATGATTTCAATGACAAGGATTTGACCATTTTCAAGCTGATAGTCTTAAAACGAGAGTTATGTCAGCCCAAGGTACAAATGAGAGTTAATAGAAGTGTTGAAATGTAGCCAAAGGAATTGGATCTATTACAATTGCTTGAGATGTTCAAGATTCGCAACAAAGAGCCATTGTAAGATTTGTACAAGGTTTGAGTGATGAAACTTCATCAAAGGCTAAGTTTCAATCTATTAGGACCCTTGATGACGGATGAAGCATACAACCAAGCTGGAGAAGCAATTCAAAGTAAGAAACAAACAATATAGCTGATCCCAAATTTTGTTAGTTCTAGAATCCCATAGGAGTTTCTAATGGTGAATTTGGGAGTTGTAGCCAGAAGACACACATGGAAGCTTAAACAACACCTATTCATGTGAATATGAAGAACCAATGATTTCAATGACAAGGATTTGACCATTTTCAAGCTGATAGTCCCAAAAACCAGAGTTATGTCAGTTCAAGGTACAAACGAGAGTTAATGGAAGCGTTGAAATGTAGTCAAAGTAATTGGATCTACTACAATTGCTTTGAGATGTTCAAGATTCGCAACAAAGAGCCATTGTAAGATTTGTACAAGGTTTGAGTGATGAAATTTCACCAAAGGCTAAGTTTCAATCTACTAGGACCCTTGATGACGTGATGAAGCATACAACCAAGGTGGAGAAGCAATTCAAAGTAAGAAACAGACATTATAGTTGATCCCAAAATTGTTAGTTCTTAGAATCCCATAGGAGTTTCTAATGGTGAATTTGGGAGTTGTAGCCAGAAGACACACATGGAAGCTTAAACAACACCTATTCATGTGAATATGAAGAAACAATGATTTCAATGACAAGGATTTGACCATTTTCAAGCTGATAGTCCCAAAACCATAGTTATGTCAGTTCAAGGTACAAATGAGAGTGAATAGAAGTGTTGAAATGTAGGCAAAGGAATTGAAAAAATTACAATTGCTTCGAGATGTTCAAGATTCGCAACAACGAGCCATTGTCAGATGTGTACAAGGTAAGAGCGATGAAACTTCATCAAAGGCTATGTATCAATCTATAAGGACCCTTGATGACGTGATGAAGCATACAACCAAGGTGGAGATGCAATGCAAAGTAAGAAACAAACATTATAGCTGATCCTAAAATTCAGTTAGTTCTTAGCCTCCCATAGGAGCTTCTAATGGCGCATCTGTCAGTTGTAGCCAGACGACACACATGGTAGCTAAAACAACCCCTAGTAATGTGAATATGAAGAAAAAATGATTTCAATGACAAGGATTTGACCATTTTCAAGCTGATAGTCCCAAAACAAGAGTTATGTCAATTCTAGGTACAAACGAGAGTTAATAGAAGTGTTCAAATGTAGTCAAAGGAATTGGATCTATTACAATTGCATTGAGATATTCACGATTCGCAACAAAGAGCCATTGTAAGCTTTGTACACGGTTTGAGTGATGAACCTTCATCAAAGGCTAAGTTTCACTCTATTAGGACCCTTGATGACGTGATGAAGAATACAACCAAGGTGGAGAAGCAATTCAAAGTAAGAAACCAGCATTATAGTTGATCCCGAAATTCTCTTGGTTCGTAGAATCCCAGATTAGTTTCTAATGGTGAATTTTGGATTTGTAGCCAGAAGACACACAGGGGAGCTTAAACAACACCTATTCATGGGAATATGAAGAAACGATGATTTCAATGACAAGGATTTGACCATTTTCAAGCCGATAGTCCCAAAACCATAGTTATGTCAGTTCAAGGTACAAATGAGAGTTAATGAAGTGTTGAAATGTAGTACAAAGGAATTGGATCTATTACAATTGCTTGAGATGTTCAAGATTCGCAAACAAAGAGCCATTGTAAGATTTGTACAAGTGTTGAGTGATGAAACTTCATCAACGGCTAAGGTTCAGTATATTAGGACCCTTGATGACGGGATGAATCATACATCCAAGTTGGATAAGCAATGCAAATGAATAAACAAGCATTATAGCTGATCTCACAGTTCTGTTAGTTCTTAGAATCCCATAGGAGTGTCTAATGGTGTATTTGGGAGTTGTAGCCATAAGACACACATGGAAGCTTAAACAACACTTATTCATGTGAATATGAAGAAACAATGATTTCAATGACAATGATTTGACCATTTTCAAGCTGAAAGTCCCAAAACCAGAGTTATGTCAGTTCAAGGTACAAATGAGAGTTAATAGAAGTGTTGAAATGTAGTCAAAGGAATTGGATCTATTACAATTGCATTGAGATGTTCAAGATTCTCAAAAAAGAGCCATTGTAAGATTTGTACAAGGTTTGAGTGATGAAACTTCATCAAAGGCTAAGTTTCAATATATTAGGACCCCTGCTAACGCTATATAGCATACATCCAAGGTGGAGAAGCAATTCAAAGTTAGAAACAAACATTATAGCTGATCCCAACATTTTGTTAGTTCTTAGAATCCCATAGGAGTTTCTAATGGTGAATTTGGGAGTTGTAGCATAAGACACACATGGAAGATTAAACAACACCTATTCATGTGAATATGAAGAAAAAATGATTTCAATGACAAGGATTTGACCATTTTCAAGAGATAGTCCCAAAACCATAGTTATGCCGAGTTCAAGATACAAATAAGAGTGAATATAAGTGTTGAAATGTAGTCAAAGGAATTGGATCTATTACAATTGCTTTGAGATGTTCAAGATTCGCAACAGAGAGCCATTGTAAGATTTGTACAAGGTTTGAGTGATGAAACTTCATCAAAGGTTAAGTTTCAATCTATTAGGACGCTTGATGACGTGATGAAGCATATAACCAAGGTGGAGAAGCAATTCAAAGTAAGAAACAAACAATATAGCTGGTCCCACAATTTTGTTATTTTTAGAATCCCATAGGAGTTTCTAATGGTGAATTTGGGAGTTGTAGCCAGAAGACACACATGGAAGCTTAAACAACACCTATTCATGTGAATATGAAGAAAAAATGATTTCAATGACAAGGATTTGACCATTTTCAAGCTGATAGTCCCAAAACCATAGTTATGTCAGTTCAATGTACAAATGAGAGTTAATAGAAGCGTTGAAATGTAGTCAAAGGAATTAAATCTATTACAATTACTTTGAGATGTTCAAGATTCGCAACAAAGAGCCATTGTAAGATTTGTACAAGGTTTGAGTGATGAAACTTCATCAAAGGCTAAGTTTCAATATATTAGGACCCTTGATGACGTGATGTTGAATACAACTAAGGTGGAGAAGCAATTCAAAGTAAGAAACAAACAATATAGCTGATCCCACAATTCTGTTAGTTCTTAGAATCCCATAGGAGATTCTAATGGTGAATTTGGGAGTTGTAGCCAGAAGACACACATGGAAGCTTAAACAACACCTATTCATATGAATATGAAGAAAAAATGATTTCAATGACAAGGATTTGACCATTTTCAAGCTGATAGTCCCAAAACCAGAGTTATGTTAGTTCAAGGTACAAATGAGAGTTAATAGAAGTGTTAAAATGTAGTCAAAGGATTTGGATCTATTACAATTGCTTTGAGATGTTCAAGATTCGCAACAAAGAGCCATTGTAAGATTGGGACAAGTTTTGAGTGAGGAAACTTCATTAAAGGCTAAGGGTCAATGTAGTAGGAGCCTGGATGACGTGATGAAACATACTACCAAGGTGGAGAAGCAAGTCAAAGTAAGAAACAAACATTATAGCTGATCCCAAAATTCTGTTAGTTCTTAGAATCCCATAGGAGTTTCTAATGGTGAATTTGGGAGTTGTAACCAGAAGACACACATGGAATCTTAAACAACACATATTTATGTGAATATGAAGAAACAATGATTTCAATGACAAGGATTTGACCATTTTCAAGCAGATAGTCCCAAAACCATAGTTATGTCAGTTCAATGTACAAATGAGAGTTAATAGAAGCGTTGAAATGTAGTCAAAGGAATTAAATCTATTACAATTACTTTGAGATGTTCAAGATTCGCAACAAAGAGCCATTGTAAGATTTGTACAAGGTTTGAGTGATGAAACTTCATCAAAGGCAAAGTTTCAATCTATTAGGACCCTTGATGACGTGATGAAGCATACATCCAAGGTGGAGAAGCAATTCAAAGTAAGAAACAAACATTATAGCTGATCCCAAAATTCTGTTAGTTATAGGAATCACATAGGAGTTTCCAATGGTGAATTTGGGAGTTGTAGCTGAAGACACACATGGAAGCTTAAACAACACCTATTCATGTGAATATGAAGAAAAAATGATTTCAATGACAAGGATTTGACCATTTTCAAGCTGATAGTCCCAAAACCATAGTTATGTCAGTTCAAGGTACAAATGATAGTTAATAGAAGTGTTGAAATATAGTCAAAGGAATTGGATCTATTACAATTGCTTTGAGATGTTCAAGATTCGCAACAAAGAGCCATTGTAAGATTTGTACAAGGTTTGACTGATGAAACTTCATCAAAGGCTAACTTTCAATCTATTAGGACCCTTGATGACGTGATGAAGCATACAACCAAGGTGGAGAAGCAATTCAAAGTAAGAAACAAACATTATAGCTGATCCCAAAATTGTTAGTTCTAGAATCCCATAGGAGTTTCTAATGGTGAATTAGGGAGTTGTAGCCAGAAGACACACATGGACGCTTAAACAACACATATTCATGTGAATATGAAGAAACAATGATTTCAATGACAAGGATTTGACCATTTTCAAGCTGATAGTCCCAAAACCATAGTTATGTCAGTTCAAGGTACAAATGAGAGTTAATGGAAGTGTTAAAATGTAGTCAAAGGAATTGGATCTATTACAATTGCTTTGAGATGTTCAAGATTCGCAACAAAGAGCCATTGTAAGATTTGTACAAGGTTTGAGTGATGAAACTTCATCAAAGGCAAAGTTTCAATCTATTAGGACCCTTGATGACGTGATGAAGCATACAACCAAGGTGGAGAAGCAATTCAAAGTAAGAAACAAACATTATAGCTAATACCAAAATTCTGTTAGTTCTTAGAATCCCATAGGAGTTTCTAATGGTGAATTTGGGAGTTGTAGCCAGAAGACACACATGGAAGCTTAAACAACACCTATTCATGTGAATATGAAGAAAAAATGATTTCAATGACTAGGATTTGACCATTTTCAAGCTGATAGTCCCAAAACCATAGTTATGTCTGTTCAAGGTACAAATGATAGTTAATAGAAGTGTTGAAATATAGTCAAAGGAATTGGATCTATTACAATTGCTTTGAGATGTTCAAGATTCGCAACAAAGAGCCATTGTAAGATTTGTACAAGGTTTGAGTGATGAAACTTCATCAAAGGCTAACTTTCAATCTATTAGGACCCTTGATGACGTGATGAAGCATACAACCAAGGTGGAGAAGCAATTCAAAGTAAGAAACAAACATTATAGCTGATCCCAAAATTCTTAGTTCTAGAATCCCATAGGAGTTTCTAATGGTGAATTTGGGAGTTGTAGCCTGAAGACACACATGGAAGCTTAAACAACACCTATTGATGTAAATATGAAGAAATAATGATTTCAATGACAAGGAATTGACCATTTTCAAGCAGATAGTCCCAAAAACCATAGTTATGTCGGCTCAAGGTAGAAATGAGAGTTAATAAAAGTGTTGAAATGTAGTCAAAGGAATTGGATCTATTACAATTGCTTTGAGATGTTCAAGATTCGCAACAAAGAGCCATTGTAAGATTTGTACAAGTTTTGAGTGATGAAACTTCATCAAAGGCTAAGTTTCAATATATTAGGACCCTTGATGACGTGATGAAGCATACATCCAAGGTGGAGAAGCAATTCAAAGTAAGAAACAAACATTATAGCCATAGGAGTTTCTAATGGAGAATTTGGGAGTTGTAGCCAGAAGACACACATGGAAGCTTTAACAACACATATTCATGTGAATATGAAGAAACAATGATTTCAATGACAAGGATTTGACCATTTTCAAGCTGATAGTCCCAAAACCAGAGTTATGTCAGTTCAAGGTACAAATGAGAGTTAATAGAAGTGTTGAAATGTAGTCAAAGGAATTGGATCTATTACAATTGCATTGAGATGTTCAAGATTCGCAACAAAGAGCCATTGTAAGATTTGTACAAGGTTTGAGTGATGAAACTTCATCAAAGGCTAAGTTTCAATCTATTAGGACCCTTGATGACGGGATGAAGCATACAACCAAGGTGGAGAAGCAATTCAAAGTAAGAAACAAACATTATAGCTGATCCCAAATTTCTGTTAGTTCTTAGAATCCCATAGGAGTTTCTAATGGTGAATTTGGGGAGTTGTAGCCAAGACACACATGGAAGCTTAAACAACACCTATTCATGTGAATATGAAGAAACAATGATTTCAATGACAAGGATTTGACCATTTTCAAGCTGATAGTCCCAAAAACCATAGTTATGCCGGCCCAAGGTACAAATGAGAGTTATTAGAAGTGTTGAAATGTAGTCAAAGGAATTGGATCTATTACAATTGCTTTGAGATGTTCAAGATTCAAGCAACAAAGAGCCATTGTAAGATTTGTACAAGGTTTGAGTGATGAAACTTCATCAAAGGCTAAGTTTCAATCTATTAGGACCCTTGATGACGTGATGAAGAATACAACTAAGGTGGAGAAGCAATTCAAAGTAAGAAACAAACAATATAGCTGATCCCACAATTCTGTTAGTTCTAAGAATCTCATAGGAGTTTCTAATGGTGAATAAGGGGTGTTGTAGCTAGAAGACACACATGGAAGCTTAAACAACACCTATTCATGTGAATATGAAGAAAAAATGATTTCAATGACAAGGATTTGACCATTTTCAAGCTGATAGTCCCAAAACCATAGTTATGTTAGTTCAAGGTACAAATGAGAGTTAATAGAAGTGTTGAAATGTAGTCAAAGGAATTGGATCTATTACAATTGCTTTGAGATGTTCAAGATTCGCAACAAAGAGCCATTGTAAGATTTGTACAAGGTTTGAGTGATGAAACTTCATCAAAGGCAAAGTTTCAATCTATTAGGACCCTTGATGACGTGATGAAGCATACAACCAAGGTGGAGAAGCAATTCAAAGTAAGAAACAAACATTATAGCTAATACCAAAATTCTGTTAGTTCTTAGAATCCCATAGGAGTTTCTAATGGTGAATTTGGGAGTTGTAGCCAGAAGACACACATGGAAGCTTAAACAACACCTATTCATGTGAATATGAAGAAAAAATGATTTCAATGACAAGGATTTGACCATTTTCAAGCTGATAGTCCCAAAACCATAGTTATGTCAGTTCAAGGTACAAATGATAGTTAATAGAAGTGTTGAAATATAGTCAAAGGAATTGGATCTATTACAATTGCTTTGAGATGTTCAAGATTCGCAACAAAGAGCCATTGTAAGATTTGTACAAGGTTTGAGTAATGAAACTTCATCAAAGGCTAACTTTCAATCTATTAGGACCCTTGATGACGTGATGAAGCATACAACCAAGGTGGAGAAGCAATTCAAAGTAAGAAACAAACATTATAGCTGATCCCAAAATTCTGTTAGTTCTTAGAATCCCATAGGAGTTTCTAATGGTGAATTAGGGAGTTGTAGCCAGAAGACACACATGGAAGCTTAAACAACACATATTCATGTGAATATGAAGAAACAATGATTTCAATGACAAGGATTTGACCATTTTCAAGCTGATAGTCCCAAAACCATAGTTATGTCAGTTCAAGGTACAAATGAGAGTTAATAGAAGTGTTGAAATGTAGTCAAAGGAATTGGATCTATTACAATTGCTTTGAGATGTTCAAGATTCGCAACAAAGACCCATTGTAAGATTTGGTACAAGGTTTGAGTGATGAAACTTCATCAAAGGCAAAGTTTCAATCTATTAGACCCTTGATGACGTGATGAAGCATACAACCAAGGTGGAGAAGCAATTCAAAGTAAGAAACAAACATTATAGCTAATACCAAAATTCTGTTAGTTCTTAGAATCCCATAGGAGTTTCTAATGGTGAAAATGGAGTGTTGTACCTAGAAGACACATATGCAGGCTTAAACAACACCTATTCATGTGAATATGAAGAAACAATGATTTCAATGACTAGGATTTGACCATTTTCAAGCTGATAGTCCCAAAACCATAGTTATGTCCGCTCAAGGTACAAATAAGAGTTAATAGAAGTGTTAAAATGTAGTCAAAGGAATAGGATCTATTACAATTGCTTTGAGATGTTCAAGAGTCACAACAAAGAGCCATTGTAAGATTTGTACAAGGTTTGAGTGATGAAACTTCATCAACGGCTAAGTTTCAATCTATTAGGACCCTTGATGACGTGATGAAGCATACAACCAAGGTGGAGAAGCAATTGAAAGTAAGAAACAAACATTATAGCTGATCCCAAAATTCTGTTAGTTCTTAGAATCCCATAGGAGTTTCTAATGGTGAATTTGGGAGTTGTAGCCAGAAGACACACATGGAAGCTTAAACAACACCTATTGATGTAAATACGAAGAAATAATGATTTCGTTGACAAGAAATTGACCATTTTCAAGCAGATAGTCCCAAAACCATAGTTATGTCAGTTCAAGGTACAAATGAGAGTTAATAGAAGTGTTGAAATGTAGACAAAGGAAGTGGATCTATTACAATTGCTTGAGATGTTCAAGATTCAGCAACAAAGAGCCATTGTAAGATTTGTAGCAAGGTTTGAGGATGAAACTTCATCAAAGGCAAAGTTTCAATCTATTAGGACCCTTGATGACGTGATGAAGCATACAACCAAGGTGGAGAAGCAATTCAAAGTAAGAAACAAACATTATAGCTGATACCAAAATTTCGTTAGTTCTAGAATCCCGTAGGGGTTTTTAATGGTGAATTTGGGAGTTGTTGCCAGAAGCCAGAAATGGTAGCTTCAACAACACCTATTCATGTGCTTGTTATGAAACATTGATTTTGATGACAAGGATTTGACTGTTTTCAAGTTGATAGTCCCAAAACCAGAGTGATATCAGTACAAGGCACAAAGGAGAGTTAATAGAAGGGTTGAAATGTAGTCAAAGGAATTGGATCTATTACAATTGCATTGAGATGTTCAAGATTCGCGACAAAGAGCCATTGTAAGATTTGTAGAAGGTTTGAGGTGATGAAACTTCATCAAAGGCTAAGTTTCAATATATTAGGACCCTTGATGACGGATGAAGCATACAACCAAGGTGGAGAAGCAATTCAAAAGTAAGAAACAAACAATATAGCTGATCCCAAATTTTGTTAGTTCTTAGAATCCCATAGGAGTTTCTAATGGTGAATTTGGGAGTTGTAGCCAGAAGCACACACATGGAAGCTTAAACAACACCTATTCATGTGAATATGAAGAAACAATGATTTCAATGACAAGGATTTGACCATTTTCAAGCTGATAGTCCCAAAAC
The DNA here is from genome assembly GCA_028015245.1 of Cardamine occulta. NCBI lineage: Eukaryota > Viridiplantae > Streptophyta > Magnoliopsida > Brassicales > Brassicaceae > Cardamine > Cardamine occulta. The sequence continues at coordinate 8,731,502 of CM051368.1, forward strand.
CATAGTTATGTTAGCTCAAGGTACAAATGAGAGTTAATAGAAGTGTTGAAATGTAGTCAAAGGAATTGGATCTATTACAATTGCTTGAGATGTTCAAGATTCGCAACAAAGAGCCATTGTAAGATTTGGTACAAGGTTTGAGTGATGAAACTTCATTAAAGGCTAAGTTTCAATCTATTAGGACCCTTGATGACGTGATGAAGCATACAACCAAGGGGAGAAGCAATTCAAAGTAAGAAACAAACATTATAGCTGATCCCAAAATTCTGTTAGTTCTAGAATCCCATAGGAGTTTCTAATGGTGAATTTGGGGAGTTGTAGCTTAAAGGCACAAATGAGAGTTAATAGAAGTGTTGGAAATGTAGGCAAAGGAATCGGATCTATTACAAATGGTTTGAGATGTTCAAGCGTCACCATAAAGAGCCATCGGAAGATTTGTACAAGGTTTGAGTGGTGAAACTTCCTCAAAGGCTACAATTCAACCATTCAGGACCCTTGATGACGTGAGGAAGCATACTGCCAAGGTGGAGAATGTAGTCAAAGTAAGAAAAAAACATTATAGCTGATCCCAAAATTTGTTAGTTCTTAGAATCCCATAGGAGTTTCTAATGGTGAATTTGGGGAGCTGTAGCCAGAAGACACACATGGAAGCTTAAACAACACCTATTCATGTGAATATGAAGAAAAAATGATTTCAATGACTAGGATTTGACCATTTTCAAGCTGATAGTCCCAAAACCATAGTTATGTCTGTTCAAGGTACAAATGATAGTTAATAGAAGTGTTGAAATATAGTCAAAGGAATTGGATCTATTACAATTGCTTTGAGATGTTCAAGATTCGCAACAAAGAGCCATTGTAAGATTTGTACAAGGTTTGAGTGATGAAACTTCATCAAAGGCTAACTTTCAATCTATTAGGACCCTTGATGACGTGATGAAGCATACAACCAAGATTGAGAAGCAATTCAAAGTAAGAAACAAAAATTATTGCTGATCCCAAAATTCTGTTAGTTCTTAGAATCCCATAGGAGTTTCTAATGGTGAATTTGGGAGTTGTAGCCAGAAGACACACATGGAAGCTTAAACAACACCTATTGATGTAAATACGAAGAAATAATGATTTCGTTGACAAGAAATTGACCATTTTCAAGCAGATAGTCCCAAAACCATAGTTATGTCAGTTCAAGGTACAAATGAGAGTTAATAGAAGTGTTGAAATGTAGTCAAAGGAATTGGATCTATTACAATTGCTTTGAGATGTTCAAGATTCGCAACAAAGAGCCATTGTAAGATTTGTACAAGGTTTGAGTGATGAAACTTCATCAAAGGCTAAGTTTCAATCTATTAGGACCCTTGATGACGTGATGAAGAATACAACTAAGGTGGAGAAGCAATTCAAAGTAAGAAACAAACAATATAGCTGATCCCACAATTCTGTTAGTTCTTAGAATCCCATAGGAGATTCTAATGGTGAATTTGGGAGTTGTAGCCAGAAGACACACATGGAAGCTTAAACAACACCTATTCATATGAATATGAAGAAAAATGATTTCAATGACAAGGATTTGACCATTTTCAAGCTGATAGTCCCAAAACCATAGTTATGTCAGTTCTAGGTACAAATGAGAGTTAATAGAAGTGTTGAAATGTAGTCAAAGGATTTGGATCTATTACAATTACTTTGAGATGTTCAAGATTCGCAACAAAGAGCCATTGTAAGATTTGTACAAGGTTTGAGTGATGAAACTTCATCAAAGGCAAAGTTTCAATCTATTAGGACCCTTGATGACGTGATGAAGCATACAACCAAGGTGGAGAAGCAATTCAAAGTAAGAAACAAACATTATAGCTGATCCTAAAATTCTGTTAGTTCTTAGAATCCCATAGGAGTTTCTAATGGTGAATTTGGGAGTTGTAGCCAGAAGACACACATGGAAGCTTAAACAACACCTATTCATGTGAATATGAAGAAAAAATGATTTCAATGACAAGGATTTGACCATTTTCAAGCAGATAGTCCCAAAACCATAGTTATGTCAGTTCAAGGTACAAATGAGAGTTAATAGAAGTGTTGAAATGTAGTCAAAGGAATTGGATCTATTACAATTGCATTGAGATGTTCAAGATTCGCAACAAAGAGGCATTGTAAGATTTGTACAAGGTTTGTGTGATGAAACTTCATCAAAGGCTAAGTTTCAATATATTAGGACCCTTGATGACGGGATGTGGCATACAACCAGCGTGGAGAAGCATTACAAAGTAAGTAACACCCAAGATAGCTGATCCCACATTTCTGTTAGTTCTTAGAATCCCATAGGAGTTTCTAATGGTGAATTTGGGAGTTGTAGCCAGAAGACACACATGGAAGCTTAAACAACACCTATTCATGTGAATATGAAGAAAAAATGATTTCAATGACAAGGATTTGACCATTTTCAAGCTGATAGTCCCAAAACCATAGTTATGTCAGTTCAAGGTACAAATGAGAGTTAATAGAAGTGTTGAAATGTAGTCAAAGGAATTGGATCTATTACAATTGCTTTGAGATGTTCAAGATTCGCAACAAAGAGCCATTGTAAGATTTGTACAAGGTTTGACTGATGAAACTTCATCAAAGGCTAACTTTCAATCTATTAGGACCCTTGATGACGTGATGAAGCATACAACCAAGGTGGAGAAGCAATTCAAAGTAAGAAACAAACATTATAGCTGATCCCAAAATTCTGTTAGTTCTTAGAATCCCATAGGAGTTTCTAATGGTGAATTAGGGAGTTGTAGCCAGAAGACACACATGGACGCTTAAACAACACATATTCATGTGAATATGAAGAAACAATGATTTCAATGACAAGGATTTGACCATTTTCAAGCTGATAGTCCCAAAACCATAGTTATGTCAGTTCAAGGTACAAATAAGAGTTAATAGAAGTGTTAAAATGTAGTCAAAGGAATTGGATCTATTACAATTGCATTGAGATGTTCAAGATTCGCAGCAAAGAGCCATTGTAAGATTTGTACAAGGTTTGAGTGATGAAACTTCATCAAAGGCTAAGTTTCAATCTATTAGGACCCTTGATGACGTGATGAAGCATACAACCAAAGTGGAGAATCAATTCAAAGTAAGAAACAAATATTATAGCTGATCCCAAAATTCTGTTAGTTCTTAGAATCCCATAGGAGTTTCTAATGGTGAATTTAGGAGTTGTAACCAGAAGACACACATGGAAGCTTAAACAACACCTATTCATGTGAATATGAAGAAACAATGATTTCAATGACAAGAAATTAACCATTTTCAAGCAGATAGTCCCAAAACCATAGTTATGTCAGTTCAAGGTACAAATGAGAGTTAATAGAAGTGTTGAAATGTAGTCAAAGGAATTGGATCTATTACAATTGCTTTGAGATGTTCAAGATTCGCAACAAAGAGCCATTGTAAGATTTGTACAAGTTTTGAGTGATGAAACTTCATCAAAGGCTAAGTTTCAATCTATTAGGACCCTTGATGACGTGATGAAGCATACAACCAAGGTGGAGAAGCAATTCAAAGTAAGAAACAGACATTATAGTTGATTTCAAAATTCTCTTAGTTCTTAGAATCCCATAGGAGTTTCTAATGGTGAATTTGGGAGTTGTAGCCAGAAGACACACATGGAAGCTTAAACAACACCTATTCATGTGAATATGAAGAAACAATGATTTCAATGACAAGGATTTGACCATTTTCAAGCTGATAGTCCCAAAACTAGAGTTATGTCAGTTCAAGGTACAAATGAGAGTTAATAGAAGCGTTGAAATGTAGTCAAAGGAATTATATCTATTACAATTACTTTGAGATCTTCAAGATTCGCAACAAAGAGCCATTGTAAGATTTGTACAAGGTTTGAGTGATGAAACTTCATCAAAGGCTAAGTTTCAATCTATTAGGACCCTTGATGACGTGATGAAACATACAACCAAGGTGGAGAAGCAATTCAAAGTAAGAAACAAACATTATAGCTAATCCCAAAATTCTGTTAGTTCTTAGAATCCCATAGGAGTTTCTAATGGTGATTTTGGGAGTTGTAGCCAGAAGACACACATGGAAGCTTAAACAACACATATTCATGTGAATATGAAGAAACAATGATTTCAATGACAAGGATTTGACCATTTTCAAGCAGATAGTCCCAAAACCAGAGTTATGTCAGTTCAATGTACAAATGAGAGTTAATAGAAGCGTTGAAATGTAGTCAAAGGAATTAAATCTATTACAATTACTTTGAGATGTTCAAGATTCGCAACAAAGAGCCATTGTAAGATTTGTACAAGGTTTGAGTGATGAAACTTCATCAAAGGCAAAGTTTCAATCTATTAGGACCCTTGATGACGTGATGAAGCATACATCCAAGGTGGAGAAGCAATTCAAAGTAAGAAACACACATTATAGCTGATCCCAAAATTCTGTTAGTTCTTAGAATCCCATAGGAGTTTCTAATGGTGTATTTGGGAGTTGTAGCCAGAAGACACACATGGAAGCTTAAACAACACATATTCATGTGAATATGAAGAAACAATGATTTCCATGACAAGGATTTGACCATTTTCAAGCTGATAGTCCCAAAACCAGAGTTATATCAGTTCAAGGTTCAAATGAGAGTTAATAGAAGTGTTGAAATGTAGTCAAAGGAATTGGATCTATTACAATTGCATTGAGATGTTCAAGATTCGCAACAAAGAGCCATTGTAAGATTTGTACAAGGTTTGAGTGATGAAACTTCATCAAAGGCAAAGTTTCAATCTATTAGGACCCTTGATGACGTGATGAAGCATACATCCAAGGTGGAGAAGCAATTCAAAGTAAGAAACAAACATTATAGCTGATCCCAAAATTTTTAGTTCTTAGAATCCCATAGGAGTTTATAATGGTGGAGTTGGGAGTTGCAGCCAGTAAGACACACATGGAAGCTTAAACAACACAGATTCATGTGAATATGAAGAAACAATGATTTCAATGACAAGGATTTGACCATTTTCAAGCTGATAGTCCCAAAACCAGAGTTATGTCAGTTCAAGGTACAAATGAGAGTTAATAGAAGTGTTGAAATGTAATCAAAGGAATTGGATCTATTACAATTGCTTTGAGATGTTCAAGATTCGCAACAAAGAGCCATTGTAAGATTTGTACAAGGTTTGAGTGATGAAACTTCATCAAAGGCTAAGTTTCAATCTATTAGGACCCTTGATGACGTGATGAAGCATACAACCAAGGTGGAGAAGCAATTCAAAGTAAGAAACAAACATTATAGCTGATCCCAAAATTCTGTTAGTTCTTAGAATCCCATAGGAGTTTCTAATGGTGTATTTGGGAGTTGTAGCCAGAAGACACACATGGAAGCTTAAACAACACCTATTGATGTAAATACGAAGAAATAATGATTTTGTTGACATGAAATTGACCATTTTCAAGCAGATAGTCCCAAAACCATAGTTATGTCAGTTCAAGGTACAAATGAGAGTTAATAGAAGTGTTGAAATGTAGTCAAAGGAATTGGATCTATTACAATTGCTTTGAGATGTTCAAGATTCGCAACAAAGAGCCATTGTAAGATTTGTACAAGGTTTGAGTGATGAAACTTCATCAAAGGCTAAGTTTCAATCTATTAGGACCCTTGATGACGTGATGAAGCATACAACCAAGGTGGAGAAGCAATTCAAAGTAAGAAACAAACATTATAGCTGATCCTAAAATTCTGTTAGTTCTTAGAATCCCATAGGAGTTTCTAATGGTGAATTAGGGAGTTGTAGCCAGAAGACACACATGGAAGCTTAAACAACACATATTCATGTGAATATGAAGAAACAATGATTTCAATGACAAGGATTTGACCATTTTCAAGCTGATAGTCCCAAAACCATATTTATGTCAGTTCAAGGTACAAATGAGAGTTAATAGAAGTGTTGAAATGTAGTCAAAGGAATTGGATCTATTACAATTGCTTTGAGATGTTCAAGATTCGCAACAAAGAGCCATTGTAAGATTTGTACAAGGTTTGAGTGATGAAACTTCATCAAAGGCTAACTTTCAATCTATTAGGACCCTTGATGACGTGATGAAGCATACAACCAAGGTGGAGAAGCAATTCAAAGTAAGAAACAAACATTATAGCTAATACCAAAATTGTTAGTTTAGAATCCCATAGGAGTTTCTAATGGTGAATTTGGGAGTTGTAGAAGACACACATGGAAGCTTAAACAACACATATTCATGTGAATATGAAGAAACAATAATTTCAATGACAAGGTTTTGACCATTTTCAAGCTGATAGTCCCAAAACTAGAGTTATGCCAGTTCAATGTAAAAATGAGCGTTAATAGAAGCGTTGAAATGTAGTCAAAGGAATTATATCTATTACAATTACTTTGAGATCTTCAAGATTCGCAACAAAGAGCCATTGTAAGATTTGTACAAGGTTTGAGTGATGAAACTTCATCAAAGGCTAAGTTTCAATCTATTAGGACCCTTGATGACGTGATGAAGCATACAACCAAGGTGGAGAAGCAATTCAAAGTAAGAAACAAACATTATAGCTAATCCCAAAATTCTGTTAGTTCTTAGAATCCCATAGGAGTTTCTAATGGTGAATTTGGGAGTTGTAGCCAGAAGACACACATGGAAGCTTAAACAACACATATTCATGTGAATATGAAGAAACAATGATTTCAATGACAAGGATTTGACCATTTTCAAGCAGATAGTCCCAAAACAAGAGTTATGTCAGTTCAAGGTACAAATGAGAGTTAATAGAAGCAATGAAATGTAGTCAAACGAATTAAATCTATTACAATTACTTTGAGATGTTCAAGATTCGCAACAAAGAGCCATTGTAAGATTTGTACAAGGTTTGAGTGATGAAACTTCATCAAAGGCTAAGTTTCAATCTATTAGGACCCTTGATGACGTGATGAAGCATACAACCAAGGTGGAGAAGCAATTCAAAGTAAGAAACAAACATTATAGCTGATCCCAAAATTCTGTTAGTTCTTAGAATCCCATAGGAGTTTCTAATGGTGAATTTGGGAGTTGTAGCCAGAAGACACACATGGAAGCTTAAACAACACCTATTCATGTGAATATGAAGAAACAATGATTTCAATGACAAGGATTTGACCATTTTCAAGCTGATAGTCCCAAAACCAGAGTTATGTCAGTTCAAGGTACAAATGAGAGTTAATAGAATGTTGAAATGTAGTCAAAGGAATTGATCTATTACAATTGCATTGAGATGTTCAAGATTCGCAATAAAGAGCCATTGTAAGATTTTGCAAGGTGATGAAACTTCATCAAAGGCTAAGTTTCAATCTATTATGACCCTTGATGACGTGATAAAGCATACTACGAAGGTGGAGTAGCAAGTCAAAGTAAGAAACAAGCATTATAGCTGATCTCATAGTTCTGTTAGTTCTAAGAATCCCATAGGAGTTTCTAATGGTGTATTTGGGAGTTGTAGCCAGAAGACACACATGGAGGCTTAAACAACACCTATTGATGTAAATACGAAGAAATAATGATTTCGTTGACAAGAAATTGACCATTTTCAAGCAGATAGTCCCAAAACCATAGTTATGTCAGTTCAAGGTACAAATGAGAGTTAATAGAAGTGTTGAAATGTAGTCAAAGGAATTGGATCTATTACAATTGCTTTGAGATGTTCAAGATTCGCAACAAAGAGCCATTGTAAGATTTGTACAAGGTTTGAGTGATGAAACTTCATTAAAGGCTAAGTTTCAATCTATTAGGACCCTTGATGACGTGATGAAGCATACAACCAAGGTGGAGAAGCAATTCAAAGTAAGAAACAAACATTATAGCTGATCCCAAAATTCGGGTAGTTCTAGAATCCCATAGGAGTTTCTAATGGTGAATTTTGGGAGCTTGTAGCCAAAAAGACACACATGGAGGCTTAAACAACACCTATTCATGTGAATATGAAGAAACAATGATTTCAATGACAAGGATTTGACCATTTTCAAGCTGATAGTCCCAAAACCATAGTTATGTCAGTTCAAGGTACAAATGATAGTTAATAGAAGTGTTGAAATATAGTCAAAGGAATTGGATCTATTACAATTGCTTTGAGATGTTCAAGATTCGCAACAAAGAGCCATTGTAAGATTTGTACAAGTTTTGAGTGATGAAACTTCTTCAAAGGCTAAGTTTCAATCTATTAGGACCCTTGATGACGTGATGAAGCATACAACCAAGGTGGAGAAGCAATTCAAAGTAAGAAACAGACATTATAGTTGATCCCAATATTCTCTTAGTTCTTAGAATCCCATAGGAGTTTCTAATGGTGAATTTGGGAGTTGTAGCAAGAAGACACACATGGAAGCTTAAACAACACCTATTCATGTGAATATGAAGAAACAATGATTTCAATGACAAGAAATTAACCATTTTCAAGCAGATAGTCCCAAAACCATAGTTATGTCAGTTCAAGGTACAAATGAGAGTTAATAGAAGTGTTGAAATGTAGTCAAAGGAATTGGATCTATTACAATTGCTTTGAGATGTTTAAGATTCGCAACAAAGAGCCATTGTAAGATTTGTACAAGGTTTGAGTGATGAAACTTCATCAAAGGCTAAGTTTCAATCTATTAGGACCCTTGATGACGTGATGAAGAATACAACTAAGGTGGAGAAGCAATTCATAGTAAGAAACAAACAATATAGCTGATCCCACAATTCTGTTAGTTCTTAGAATCCCATAGGAGATTCTAATGGTGAATTTGGAAGTTGTAAGCAAGACACACATGGAAGCTTAAACAACACCTATTCATGTGAATATGAAGAAAAATGATTTCAATGACAAGGATTTGACCATTTTCAAGCTGATAGTCCCAAAACCATAGTTATGTTAGTTCAAGGTACAAATGAGAGTTAATAGAAGTGTTGAAATGTAGTCAGAGGATTTGGATCTATTACAATTGCTTTGAGATGTTCAAGATTCGCAACAAAGAGCCATTGTAAGATTTGTACAAGGTTTGAGTGATGAAACTTCATCAAAGGCTAAGTTTCAATCTATTAGGACCCTTGATGACGTGATGAAGCATATAACCAAGGTGGAGAAGCAATTCAAAGTAAGAAACAAACATTATAGCTGATCCCAAAGTTCGGTTAGTTCTTAGATTCCCATAGGAGTTTCTAATGGTGAATTTGGGAGTTGTAGCCAGAAGACACACATGGAAGCATAAACAACACATATTCATGTGAATATGAAGAAACAATGATTTCAATGACAAGGATTTGACCATTTTCAAGCAGATAGTCCCAAAACCAGAGTTATGTCAGTTCAATGTACAAATGAGAGTTAATAGAAGCGTTGAAATGTAGTCAAAGGAATTAAATCTATTACAATTACTTTGAGATGTTCAAGATTCGCAACAAAGAGCCATTGTAAGATTTGTACAAGGTTTGAGTGATGAAACTTCATCAAAGGCAAAGTTTCAATCTATTAGGACCCTTGATGACGTGATGAAGCATACATCCAAGGTGGAGAAGCAATTCAAAGTAAGAAACAAACATTATAGCTGATCCCAAAATTCTGTTAGTTCTTAGAATCCCATAGGAGTTTCTAATGGTGTATTTGAGAGTTGTAGCCAGAAGACACACATGAAGGCTTAAACAACACCTATTGATGTAAATACGAAGAAATAATGATTTCGTTGACAAGAAATTGACCATTTTCAAGCAGATAGTCCCAAAACCATAGTTATGTCAGTTCAAGGTACAAATGAGAGTTAATAGAATTGTTGAAATGTAGTCAAAGGAATTGGATCTATTACAATTGCTTTGAGATGTTCAAGATTCGCAACAAAGAGCCATTGTAAGATTTGTACAAGGTTTGAGTGATGAAACTTCATCAAAGGCTAAGTTTCAATCTATTAGGACCCTTGATGACGTGATGAAGCATACAACCAAGGTGGAGAAGCAATTCAAAGTAAGAAACAAACATTATAGCTGATCCCAAAATTCTGTTAGTTCTTAGAATCCCATAGGAGTTTCTAATGGTGAATTTGGGAGTCAGAGCTGTAAGACACACATGGAAGCTTAAACAACACATATTCATGTGAATATGAAGAAACAATGATTTCAATTACAAGGATTTGACCATTTTCAAGCTGATAGTCCCAAAACCAGAGTTATGTCAGTTCAAGGTTCAAATGAGAGTTAATAGAAGTGTTGAAATGTAGTCAAAGGAATTGGATCTATTACAATTGCATTGAGATGTTCAAGATTCGCAACAAAGAGCCATTGTAGGATTTGTACAAGTTTTGAGTGATGAAACTTCATCAAAGGCTAAGTTTCAATCTATTAGGACCCTTGATGACGTGATGAAGCATACATCCAAGGTGGAGAAGCAATTCAAAGTAAGAAACAAACATTATAGCTGATCCCAAAATTCTGTTAGTTCTTAGAATCCCATAGGAGTTTCTAATGGTGAATTTGGGAGCTTGTAAGCCTTAAGACAACACCTATTCATGTGAATATGAAGAAACAATGATTTCAATGACAAGAAATTAACCATTTTCAAGCTGATAGTCCCAAAACCATAGTTATGCTCAAGGTACAAATGAGAGTTAATAGAAGTGTTGAAATGTAGTCAAAGGAATTGGATCTATTACAATTGCTTTGAGATGTTCAAGATTCGCAACAAAGAGCCATTGTAAGATTTGTACAAGGTTTGAGTGATGAAACTTCATCAAAGGCTAAGTTTCAATCTATTAGGACCCTTGATGACGTGATGAAGAATACAACTAAGGTGGAGAAGCAATTCATAGTAAGAAACAAACAATATAGCTGATCCCACAATTCTGTTAGTTCTTAGAATCCCATAGGAGATTCTAATGGTGAATTTGGAAGTTGTAGCCAGAAGACACACATCGAAGCTTAAACAACACCTATTCATGTGAATATAAAGAAAAAATGATTTCAATGACAAGGATTTGACCATTTTCAAGCTGATAGTCCCAAAACCATAGTTATGTTAGTTCAAGGTACAAATGAGAGTTAATAGAAGTGTTGAAATGTAGTCAAAGGATTTGGATCTATTACAATTGCTTTGAGATGTTCAAGATTCGCAACAAAGAGCCATTGTAAGATTTGTACAAGGTTTGAGTGATGAAACTTCATCAAAGGCTAAGTTTCAATCTATTAGGACCCTTGATGACGGGATGAAGCATACAACCAAGGTGGAGAAGCACTTAAAAGTAAGAAACAAAAATAATAGCTGATCCCAAAATTCGTTAGTTCTAGAATCCCATAGGAGTTTCTAATGGTGAATTTGGGAGTTTACGCTAAGACACGCATGGAAGCTCAAACAACACATATTCATGTGAATATGAAGAAACAATGATTTCAATGACAAGGATTTGACCATTTTCAAGCTGATCGTCCCAAAACCAAGAGTTATGGCACTCAAGGTACAAATGAGAGTTAATATGCTGAAATGTAGTCAAAGGAATTAAATCTATTACAATTACTTTGAGATGTTCAAGATTCGCAACAAAGAGCCATTGTAAGATTTGTACAAGGTTTGAGTGATGAAACTTCATCAAAGGCAAAGTTTCAATCTATTAGGACCCTTGATGACGTGATGAAGCATACATCCAAGGTGGAGAAGCAATTCAAAGTAAGAAACAAACATTATAGCTGATCCCAAAATTCTGTTAGTTCTTAGAATCCCATAGGAGTTTCTAATGGTGAATTTGGGAGTTGTAGCCAGAAGACCCACATGGAGGCTTAAACAACACCTATTGATGTAAATACGAAGAAATAATGATTTCGTTGACAAGAAATTGACCATTTTCAAGCAGATAGTCCCAAAACCATAGTTATGTCAGTTCAAGGTACAAATGAGAGTTAATAGAAGTGTTGAAATGTAGTCAAAGGAATTGGATCTATTACAATTGCTTTGAGATGTTCAAGATTCGCAACAAAGAGCCATTGTAAGATTTGTACAAGGTTTGAGTGATGAAACTTCATCAAAGGCTAAGTTTCAATCTATTAGGACCCTTGATGACGTGATGAAGCATACAACCAAGGTGGAGAAGCAATTCAAAGTAAGAAACAAACATTATAGCTGATCCCAAAATTCTGTTAGTTCTTAGAATCCCATAGGAGTTTCTAATGGTGAATTTGGGAGTTGCAATAAGACACACATGGAAGCTTAAACAACACCTATTCATGTGAATATGAAGAAACAATGATTTCAATGACAAGGATTTGACCATTTTCAAGCCGATAGTCCCAAAAACCAGAAGTTATGTCTCAAGGTACAAATGAGAGTTAATAGTGTTGAAATGTAGTCAGAGGAATTGGATCTATTACAATTGCATTGAGATGTTCAAGATTCGCAACAAAGAGCCATTGTAAGATTTGTACAAGGTTTGAGTGATGAAACTTCATCAAAGGCTAAGTTTCAATCTATTAGGACCCTTGATGACGTGATGAAGCATACAACCAAGGTGGAGAAGCAAGTCAAAGTAAGAAACAAACGTTATAGCTGATCCCACAATTCTGTTAGTTCTAAGAATCCCATAGGAGTTTTTAATGGTGAATTTGGGAGTTGTAGCCAGAAGACACACATGGAGGCTTAAACAATACCTATTCATGTGAATATGAAGAAATAATGATTTCGTTGACAAGAAATTGACCATTTTCAAGCAGATAGTCCCAAAATCATAGTTATGTCAGTTCAAGGTACAAATGAGAGTTAATAGAAGTGTTGAAATGTAGTCAAAGGATTTGGATCTATTACAATTGCTTTGAGATGTTCAAGATTCGCAACAAAGAGCCATTGTAAGATTTGTACAAGGTTTGAGTGATGAAACTTCATCAAAGGCTAAGTTTCAATCTATTAGGACCCTTGATGACGTGATGAAGCATACAACCAAGGTGGAGAAGCAATTCAAAGTAAGAAACAAACATTATAGCTGATCCCAAAATTCGGTTAGTTCTTAGAATCCCATAGGAGTTTCTAATGGTGAATTTGGGAGTTGTAGCCAGAAGACACACATGGAAGCTTAAACAACACCTATTCATGTGAATATGAAGAAAAAATGATTTCAATGACAAGGATTTGACCATTTTCAAGCAGATAGTCCCAAAACCATAGTTATGTCAGTTCAAGGTACAAATGAGAGTTAATAGAAGTGTTGAAATATAGACAAAGGAATGGATCTATTACAATTGCTTTGAGATGTTAAAGAATCGCAACAAAGAGCCCTTGTAAGATTTGTAAAAGGTTTGAGTGATGAAACTTCATCAAAGGCTAAGTTTCAATCTATTAGGACCCTTGATGACGGATGAAGCATACAACCAAGGTGGAGAAGCAATTCAAAGTAAGAAACAAACATTATAGTTGATCCCAAATATTCTTTAGTTCTTAGAAACCCATAGGAGCTTCTAATGGTGAATTTGGGAGTTGTAGCCGTAAGACACACATGGAAGCTTAAACAACACCTATTCATGTGAATATAAAGAAAAATGATTTCAATGACAAGGATTTGACCATTTTCAAGCTGATAGTCCCAAAACCATAGTTATGTCAGTCCAAGGTACAAATGAGAGTTAATGAAGTGTTGAAATGTAGTCAAGGAATTGGATCTATTACAATTGCTTTGAGATGTTCAAGATTCGCAACAAAGAGCCATTGTAAGATTTGACAAGGTTTGAGTGATGAAACTTCATCAAAGGCTAAGTTTCAATCTATTAGGACCCTTGATGACGGATGAAGCATACAACCAAGGTGGAGAAGCAATTCAAAGTAAGAAACAAACATTATAGCTGATCCCAAAGTTCTGTTAGTCCGACTAATCCCATAGGAGTTTCTAATCGTGAATTTGGGAGTAGAAAGCTTAAGACACACATGGAAGCTTAAACAACACATATTCATGTGAATATGAAGCAACAATGATTTCAATGACAAGGATTTGACCATTTTCAAGCTGATAGTCCCAAAACCAGAGTTATGTCAGTTCAAGGTACAAATGAGAGTTAATAGAAGCGTTGAAATGTAGTCAAAGGAATTAAATCTATTACAATTACTTTGAGATGTTCAAGATTCGCAACAAAGAGCCATTGTAAGATTTGTAAAGGGTGTGAGTGATGAAACTTCATCAAAGGCAAAGTTTCAATCTATTAGGACCCTTGATGACATGATGAAGCATACATCCAAGGTGGAGAAGCAATTCAAAGTAAGAAACAAACATTATAGCTGATCCCAAAATTCTGTTAGTTCTTAGAATCCCATAGGAGTTTCTAATGGTGTATTTGGGAGTTGTAGCCAGAAGACACACATGGAGGCTTAAACAACACCTATTGATGTAAATACGAAGAAATAATGATTTCGTTGACAAGAAATTGACCATTTTCAAGCAGATAGTCCCAAAACCATAGTTATGTCAGTTCAAGGTACAAATGAGAGTTAATAGAAGTGGTGAAATGTAGTCAAAGGAATTGGATCTATTACAATTGCTTTGAGATGTTCAAGATTCGCAACAAAGAGCCATTGTAAGATTTGTTCAAGGTTTGAGTGATGAAACTTCATCAAAGGCTAAGTTTCAATCTATTAGGACCCTTGATGACGTGATGAAGCATACAACCAAGGTGGAGAAGCAATTCAAAGTAAGAAACAAACATTATAGCTGATCCTAAAATTCTGTTAGTTCTTAGAATCCCATAGGAGTTTCTAATGGTGAATTTGGGAGTTGTAGCCGTAAGACACACATGGAAGCTTAAACAACACATATTCATGTGAATACGAAGAAACCATGATTTCAATTACAAGGATTTGACCATTTTCAAGCCGATAGTCCCAAAACCAGAGTTATGTCCTCAAGGTTCAAATGAGAGTTAATAGAAGTGTTGAAATGTAGTCAAAGGAATTGGATCTATTACAATTGCATTGAGATGTTCAAGATTCGCAACAAAGATCCATTGTAAGATTTGTGAAGGGTGGGAGTGATGAAACTTCATCAAATGCGAAGTTTCAATCTATTAGGACCCTTGATGACGTGATGAAGCATACATCCAAGGTGGAGAAGCAATTCAAAGTAAGAAACAAACATTATAGCTGATCCTAAAATTCTGTTAGTTTTTTGAATCTCATAGGAGTTTCTATTGGTGAATTTGGGAGTTCAGGAGCCACATGGAAGTACAACACCTATTCATGTGAATATGAAGGAACAATTGTATCAATGACAAGGAATTGACCATTTTCAAGCAGATAGTCCCAACACCATCGTTATGTCAGTTCAAGGTACAAACGAGAGTTAATAGAAGTGTTGAAATGTAGTCAAAGGAATTGGATCTATTACAATTGCATTGAGATGTTCAAGATTCGCAACAAAGAGCCATTGTAAGATTTGTACAAGGTTTGAGTGATGAAACTTCATCAAAGGCTAAGTTTCAATCTATTAGGACGCTTGATGACGTGATGAAGCATACAACCAAGGTGGAGAAGCAATTCAAAGTAAGAAACAAACAATATAGCTGGTCCCACAATTCTGTTAGTTCTTAGAATCCCATAGGAGTTTCTAATGGTGAATTAGGGAGTTGTAGCCAGAAGACACACATGGAAGCTTAAACAACACCTATTCATGTGAATATGAAGAAAAAATGATTTTAATGACAAGGATTTGACCATTTTCAAGCTGATAGTCCCAAAACCAGAGTTATGTCAGTTCAAGGTACAAACGAGAGTTAATAGAAGTGTTGAAATGTAGTCAAAGGAATTGGATCTATTACAATTGCTTTGAGATGTTCAAGATTCGCAACAAAGAGCCATTGTAAGATTTTACAAGGTTTGAGTGATGAAACTTCATCAAAGGCTAAGTTTTAATCAATTATGACCCTTGATGACGTGATAAAGCATACTACCAAGGTGGAGAAGCAATTCAAAGTAAGAAACAAACATTATAGCTGATCCCAAAATTCTGTTAGTTCTTAGAATCCCATAGGAGTTTCTAATGGTGAATTTGGGAGTTGTAGCCAGAAGACACACATGGAAGCTTAAACAACACATATTCATGTGAATATGAAGAAACAATGATTTCAATGACAAGGATTTGACCATTTTCAAGCTGATAGTCCCAAAACCAGAGTTATGTCAGTTCAAGGTACAAATGAGAGTTAATAGAAGCGTTGAAATGTAGTCAAAGGAATTAAATCTATAACAATTACTTTGAGATGTTCAAGATTCGCAACAAAGAGCCATTGTAAGATTTGTACAAGGTTTGAGTGATGAAACTTCATCAAAGGCAAAGTTTCAATCTATTAGGACCCTTGATGACGTGATGAAGCATACATCCAAGGTGGAGAAGCAATTCAAAGTAAGAAACAAACATTATAGCTGATCCCAAAATTCTGTTAGTTCTTAGAATCCCATAGGAGTTTCTAATAGTGTATTTGGGAGTTGTAGCCAGAAGACACACATGGAGGCTTAAACAACACCTATTGATGTAAATACGAAGAAATAATGATTTCGTTGACAAGAAATTGACCATTTTCAAGCAGATAGTCCCAAAACCATAGTTATGTCAGTTCAAGGTACAAATGAGAGTTAATAGAAGTGTTGAAATGTAGTCAAAGGAATTGGATCTATTACAATTGCATTGAGATGTTCAAGATTCGCAACAAAGAGCCATTGTAAGATTTGTACAAGGTTTGTGTGATGAAACTTCATCAAAGGCTAAGTTTCAATCTATTAGGACCCTTGATGACGTGATGAAGCATACAACCAAGGTGGAGAAGCAATTCAAAGTAAGAAACAAACATTATAGCTGATCCCAAAATTCTGTTAGTTCTTAGAATCCCATAGGAGTTTCTAATGGTGAATTTGGGAGTTGTAGCCAGAAGACACACATGGAAGCTTAAACAACACATATTCATGTGAATATGAAGAAACAATGATTTCAATGACAAGGATTTGACCATTTTCAAGCTGATAGTCCCAAAACCAGAATTATGTGAGGTCAAGGGACAAATGCGAGTTAATAGAAGTGTTGAAATGTAATCAAAGGAATTGGATCTATTACAATTGCTTTGAGATGTTCAAGATTCGCAACAAAGAGCCATTGTAAGATTTGTACAAGGTTTGAGTGATGAAACTTCATCAAAGGCTAAGTTTCAATCTATTAGGACCCTTGATGACGTGATGAAGCATACATCCAAGGTGGAGAAGCAGTTCAAAGTAAGAAACAAACAGTATAGCTGATCCCAAAAGTCTGTTAGTTCTTGGAATCCCATAGGAGTTTCTAATGGTGAATTTGGGAGTCAGAGACCATGGAAGTTTAACAACACCTATTCATGTGAATATGAAGAAACAATGATTTCAATGACAAGAAATTAACCATTTTCAAGCAGATAGTCCCAAAACCATAGTTATGTCAGTTCTAGGTACAAATGAGAGTTAATAGAAGTGTTGAAATGTAGTCAAAGGAATTGGATCTATTACAATTGCTTTGAGATGTTCAAGATTCGCAACAAAGAGCCATTGTAAGATTTGTACAAGGTTTGAGTGATGAAACTTCATCAAAGGCTAAGTTTCAATCTATTAGGACCCTTGATGACGTGATGAAGCATACAACCAAGGTGGAGAAGCAATTCAAAGTAAGAAACAGACATTATAGTTGATCCCAATATTCTCTTAGTTCTTAGAATCCCATAGGAGATTCTAATGGTGAATTTGGGAGTTGTAGCCAGAAGACACACATCGAAGCTTAAACAACACCTATTCATGTGAATATAAAGAAAAAATGATTTCAATGACAAGGATTTGACCATTTTCAAGCTGATAGTCCCAAAACCATAGTTATGTTAGTTCAAGGTACAAATGAGAGTTAATAGAAGTGTTGAAATGTAGTCAAAGGATTTGGATCTATTACAATTGCTTTGAGATGTTCAAGATTCGCAACAAAGAGCCATTGTAAGATTTGTACAAGGTTTGAGTGATGAAACTTCATCAAAGGCTAAGTTTCAATCTATTAGGACCCTTGATGACGTGATGAAGCATATAACCAAGGTGGAGAAGCAATTCAAAGTAAGAAACAAACATTATAGCTGATCCCAAAGTTCGGTTAGTTCTTAGATTCCCATAGGAGTTTCTAATGGTGAATTTGGGAGTTGTAGCCAGAAGACACACATGGAAGCATAAACAACACATATTCATGTGAATATGAAGAAACAATGATTTCAATGACAAGGATTTGACCGTTTTCAAGCTGATCGTCCCAAAACCAGAGTTATGTCAGTTCAAGGTACAAATGAGAGTTAATAGAAGCGTTGAAATGTAGTCAAAGGAATTAAATCTATTACAATTACTTTGAGATGTTCAAGATTCGCAACAAAGAGCCATTGTAAGATTTGTACAAGGTTTGAGTGATGAAACTTCATCAAAGGCAAAGTTTCAATCTATTAGGACCCTTGATGACATGATGAAGAATACATCCAAGGTGGAGAAGCAATTCAAAGTAAGAAACAAACATTATAGCTGATCCCAAAATTCTGTTAGTTCTAAGAATCCCATAGGAGTTTCTAATGGTGTATTTGGGAGTTGTAGCCAGAATACCCACATGGAGGCTTAAACAACACCTATTGATGTAAATACGAAGAAATAATGATTTCGTTGACAAGAAATTGACCATTTTCAAGCAGATAGTCCCAAAACCATAGTTATGTCAGTTCAAGGTACAAATGAGAGTTAATAGAAGTGGTGAAATGTAGTCAAAGGAATTGGATCTATTACAATTGCTTTGAGATGTTCAAGATTCGCAACAAAGAGCCATTGTAAGATTTGTCCAAGGTTTGAGTGATGAAACTTCATCAAAGGCTAAGTTTCAATCTATTAGGACCCTTGATGACGTGATGAAGCATACAACCAAGGTGGAGAAGCAATTCAAAGTAAGAAACAAACATTATAGCTGATCCCAAAATTCTGTTAGTTCAAGGAATCCCATAGGAGTTTCTAATGGTGAATTTGGGAGTTGTAGCCAGAAGACACACATGGAAGCTTAAACAACACATATTCATGTGAATATGAAGAAACAATGATTTCAATTACAAGGATTTGACCATTTTCAAGCTGATAGTCCCAAAACCAGAGTTATGTCAGTTCAAGGTTCAAATGAGAGTTAATAGAAGTGTTGAAATGTAGTCAAAGGAATTGGATCTATTACAATTGCATTGAGATGTTCAAGATTCGCAACAAAGAGCCATTGTAAGATTTGTACAAGTTTTGAGTGATGAAACTTCATCAAAGGCTAAGTTTCAATATATTAGGACCCTTGATGACGTGATGAAGCATACATCCAAGGTGGAGAAGCAATTCAAAGTAAGAAACAAACATTATAGCTGATCCCAAATTTCTGTTAGTTCTTAGAATCCCATAGGAGTTTCTAATGGTGAATTTGGGAGTTGTAGCCAGAATACCCACATGGAGGCTTAAACAACACCTATTGATGTAAATACGAAGAAATAATGATTTCGTTGACAAGAAATTGACCATTTTCAAGCAGATAGTCCCAAAACCATAGTTATGTCAGTTCAAGGTACAAATGAGAGTTAATAGAAGTGTTGAAATGTAGTCAAAGGAATTGGATCTATTACAATTGCTTTGAGATGTTCAAGATTCGCAACAAAGAGCCATTGTAAGATTTGTACAAGGTTTGAGTGATGAAACTTCATCAAAGGCTAAGTTTCAATCTATTAGGACCCTTGATGACGTGATGAAGCATACAACCAAGGTGGAGAAGCAATTCAAAGTAAGAAACAAACATTATAGCTGATCCCACAATTCTGTTAGTTATTTGAATCTCATAGGAGTTTCTAACGGTGAATTTGGGAGTCAGAACTCAGAAGTAACACATACAGGTTTAAACAACACATATTCATGTGAATATGAAAATCGATATTTAGTTATAATGTTTGCTTTTAATGATTGGGAGTCAGTTAGACCACAACCCTAATAGGGAATTTGGGAGTTGTAAACAGAGACACAAGGAGGTTAAAAACACCTATCGATGTAAATATTAAGAAATAATGATTTCAATGACAAGGAATTGACCATTTTCCCAAGAGGAAAGTCCCAAAACCATAGTTATGTCAGTTCAAGGTACAAATGAGAGTTAATAGAAGTGTTGAAATGTAGTCAAAGGAATTGGATCTATTACAATTGCTTTGAGATGTTTAAGATTCGCAACAAAGAGCCATTGTAAGTTTTGTCCAAGGTTTGAGTGATGAAACTTCATCAAAGGCTAAGTTTCAATCTATTAGGACCCTTGATGACGTGATGAAGCATACAACCAAGGTGGAGAAGCAATTCAAAGTAAGAAACAAACATTATAGCTGATCCCAAAATTCTGTTAGTTCTTAGAATCCCATAGGAGTTTTTAATGGTGAATTTGGGAGTTGTAAACGTAAGACACACATGGAAGCTTAAACAACACATATTCATGTGAATATGAAGAAACAATGATTTCAATCAACAAGGATTTGACCATTTTCAAGCTCGATAGTCCCAAAACCAGAAAGTTATGTCAGCTCAAGGTTCAAATGAGAGTTAATAAGTAAGCGAAATGTAGTCAAAGAAAGGATTGGATCTATTACAATTGCATTGAGATGTTCAAGATTCGCAAACAAAGAGCCATTGTAAGATTTGGTAAGTTTGAGTGATGAAACTTCATCAAAGGCTAAGTTTCAATCTATTAGGACCTTTGACGATGATTTGACGGAAGGTGGGAAGCAATTCAAAGTAAGAAACAAACATTATAGCTGATCCCAAAATTGTTTAACTTCTTAAGACTCCTAGGAGTTTCTAATGGTGAATTTGGGAGTCAGAGCAGAAAGACCAACATGGAGGCTTAAAACAACACCTATCATGATGTAAATACTAAAAAATAATGATTTCATTGACAAGAATATTTACAATTTTATAGTCCCAAAACCATAGAGTTAGTTCATGGACAAATGAGAGTTAATAGTAAGCGCTGGAAATGTAGTCAAAGGAATTAAATTTATTACAATTGCTCTTGAGATGTTCAAGATTCGAAATCAAAGAGCCATTGTAAGATTTGCATAAGGTTTGGAGTGATGAAACTCTCATCAAAGGCTAAGCTTCAATCTATTAGGCCACCCTTGATGACGTGATGAAGCATACAACCAAGGTGGAGAAGCAATTCAAAGTAAGAAACAAACATTATAAATTCGATCCCAAAATTTTGTTGGCCTTAGAATCACATAGGAGTTTCTTAGTGGAATTGGGAGTCAGAACTGCAGAACACGAGGTTAAACCATATTGTGAATGAACGTTGGTGTGTAATGTGGGAGCCCCCATGGTGAATTTGGGAGTTGTAACCAGAGACACACATGGAGGCTTAAACAACACCTATTGATGTAAATACGAAGAAATAATGATTTCGACATGAGAAATTGACCATTTTCAAGCAAGAGAGTCCCAAAACCATAGTTATGTCAGCCAAGGTACAAATGAGTAAGAGAAGTGTTGAAATGTAGTCAAAGGAATTGGATCTATTACAATTGCTTTGAGATGTTCAAGATTCGCAACAGAGAGCCATTGTAAGATTTGTACAAGGTTTGAGTGATGAAACTTCATCAAAGGCTATGTTTCAATCTATTAGGACCCTTGATGACGTGATGAAGCATACAACCAAGGTGGAGAAGCAATTCAAAGTAAGAAACAAACATTATAGCTGATCCCACAATTCTGTTAGTTCATGAATCCACACAGGAGTTTCTAATGGTGAATTTGGGAGTTGTAACCAGAAGACACACATGGAATCTTAAACAACACATATTCATGTGAATATGAAGAATCAATGCTTTCATTGCCAAGGATTTAACCATTTTCAAGCCGATAGTCCCAAAACCAGAGTTATGACGCCTCAAGGTAAAAAATGAGAGTTACAGTAAGTGTTGAAATGTAGTCAAACGAATTGGATCTATTACAATCGCACTGAGATGTGCAAGATTCGCAACAAAGAGCCTTTGCAAGATTTGTAGGAGTTGAGTGATGAAACTTCATCAAAGGCTAAGTTTCAATCTATTAGGACCCTTGATGACGGATGAAGCATACAACCAAGGTGGAGAAGCAATTCAAAGTAAGAAACAAACATTATAGCTGATCCCAAAATCTTGTTAGTTCTAGAATCCCATAGGAGTTTCTAATGGTGAATTTGGGAGTTGTAGCCAGAAGACACACATGGAAGCTTAAACAACACCTATTCATGTGAATATGAAGAAAACAATGATTTCAATGACAAGGATTTGACCATTTTCAAGCCGATAGTCCCAAAACCATAGTTATGTCAGCCCAAGGTACAAATGAGAGTTATGTATAAGTTGAAATGTAGTCAAAGGATTTGATCTATTACAATTGCTTTGAGATGTTCAAGATTCGCAACAAAGAGCCATTGTAAGATTTGCGACAAGGTTTGAGTGATGAAACTTCATCAAAGGCTAAGTTTCAATCTATTAGGACCCTTGATGAGTTGATGAAGCAGACAACCAAGTGGGAGAAGCAATTCAAAGTAAGAAACAAACATTATAGCTG
Source organism: Cardamine occulta (assembly GCA_028015245.1). Classification (NCBI taxonomy): domain Eukaryota; kingdom Viridiplantae; phylum Streptophyta; class Magnoliopsida; order Brassicales; family Brassicaceae; genus Cardamine; species Cardamine occulta. Next base: position 8,754,114 of record CM051368.1, read on the forward strand.
ATCCCAAAATTGTTAGTTCTTAGAATCCCATAGGAGTTTCTAATGGTGAATTTGGGAGTTGTAGCCAGAAGACACACATGGAAGCTTAAACAACACATATTCATGTGAATATGAAGAAACAATGATTTCAATGACAAGGATTTGACCATTTTAAAGCTGATAGTCCCAAAACCAGAAAGTTATGCCATCAAGGTACAAATGAGAGTTAATAGTAAGGCTGAAATGTAGTCAGAGGAATTAAATCTATTACAATTACTTTGAGATGTTCAAGATCTGCAGCAACAAAGAGCCATTGTAAGATTTTAAAAAAGATAAAAAAAAAAAAAAAAAAAAAAAAAAAAAAAAAAAAAAAAAAAAAAAAAAAAAAAAAAAAAAAAAAAAAAAAAAAAAAGAAAAATGTAATTTCAAAGTAAGAAACAAACATTATAGCTGATCACACAATTATGTTAGTTCTTAGAATGATATAGGAGTTTCGAATGGGGAATTTGGGAGTTGTAGCCAGAAGACACACATGGAGGCTTAAACAACACCTATTAATATGAAAATGAAGAATCAATGATTTCAATGACAAGGATTTGACCATTTTCAAGCAGATAGTCCCAAAACCATAGTTATGTCAGTTCAAGGTACAAATGAGAGTTAATAGAAGTGTTGAAATGTAGTCAAAGGAATTGGATCTATTACAATTGCTTTGAGATGTTCAAGATTCGCAACAAAGAGCCATTGTAAGATTTGTATAAGGTTTGAGTGATGAAACTTCATCAAAGGTTAAGTTTCAATCTATTAGGACCCTTGATGACGTGATGAAGCATACAACCAAGGTGGAGAAGCAATTCAAAGTAAGAAACAAACAATATAGCTGATCCCAAAATTCTGTTAGTTCTTAGAATCCCATAGGAGTTTCTAATGGTGAATTTGGGAGTCGTAGCCAGAAGACACACATGGAAGCTTAAACAACACATATTCATGTGAATATGAAGAAACAATGATTTCAATGACAAGGATTTGACCATTTTCAAGCTGATAGTCCCAAAACTAGAGTTATGTCAGTTCAAGGTACAAATGAGAGTTAATAGAAGTGTTGAAATGTAGTCAAAGGAATTGGATCTATTACAATTGCATTGAGATGTTCAAGATTCGCAACAAAGAGCCATTGTAAGATTTGTACAAGTTTTGAGTGATGAAACTTCATCAAAGGCTAAGTTTCAATATATTAGGACCCTTGATGACGTGATGAAGCATACATCCAAGTTTGAGAAGCTAGTAAAAGTAAGAAACAAACATTAGAGCTGATCCCACAATTGGGTTAGGTCTTAGAATCCCGTAGGTGTTTCGAATGGTGAATTTGGGAGTCAGAGCCGTAAGACACACATGGAGGCTTAAACAACACCTATTGATGTAAATACGAAGAAATAATGATTTCGTTGACAAGTAATTGACCATTTTCAAGCAGATAGTCCCAAAACCATAGTTATCTCAGTTCAAGGTACAAATGAGAGTTAATAGAAGTGGTGAAATGTAGTCAAAGGAATTGGATCTATTACAATTGCTTTGAGATGTTCAAGATTCGCAACAAAGAGCCATTGTAAGATTTGTCCAAGGTTTGAGTGATGAAACTTCATCAAAGGCTAAGTTTCAATCTATTAGGACCCTTGATGACGTGATGAAGCATACAACCAAGGTGGAGAAGCAATTCAAAGTAAGAAACAAACATTATAGCTGATCCCAAAATTCTGTTAGTTCTTAGAATCCCATAGGAGTTTCTAATGGTGAATTTGGGAGTTGTAGCCAGAAGACACACATGGAAGCTTAAACAACACATATTCATGTGAATATGAAGAAACAATGATTTCAATTACAAGGATTTGACCATTTTCAAGCAGATAGTCCCAAAACCAGAAATGTTAAGTTCAAGGCACAAATGAGAGTTAATAGAAGTGTTGAAATGTAGTCAAAGGAATTGGATCTATTACAATTGCTTTGAGATGTTCAAGATTCGCAACAAAGAGCCATTGTAAGATTTGTACAAGGTTTGAGTGATGAAACTTCATCAAAGGCTAAGTTTCAATCTATTAGGACCCTTGATGACGTGATGAAGCATACAACCAAGGTGGAGAAGCAATTCAAAGTAAGAAACAAACATTATAGCTGATCCCAAAATTCTGTTAGTTCTTAGAATCCCATAGGAGTTTCTAATGGTGAATTTGGGAGTTGTAGCCAGAAGACACACATGGAAGCTTAAACAACACCTATTGATGTGAATATGAAGAATCAATGCTTTCAGTGACAAGGATTTGGCAATTTTCAAGATGATAGTCCCAAAACCATAGTTATGTCAGCTCAAGGTACAAATGAGAGTTAATAGAAGGTTGAAATGTAGTCAAAGGAATTGGATCTATTACAATTGCATTGAGATGTTCAAGATTCGCAACAAAGAGCCATTGTAAGATTTGTACAAGGTTTGAGTGATGAAACTTCATCAAAGGCTAAGTTTCAATCTATTAGGACCCTTGATGACGGATGAAGCATACAACCAAGGTGGAGAAGCAATTCAAAGTAAGAAACAAACATTATAGCTGATCCCAAAATTTGTTAGTTCTTAGAATCCCATAGGAGTTTCTAATGGTGAATTTGGGAGTTGTAGCCAGAAGACACACATGGAAGCTTAAACAACACCTATTCATGTGAATATGAAGAAAAAATGATTTCAATGACAAGGATTTGACCATTTTCAAGCAGATAGTCCCAAAACCATAGTTATGTCAGTTCAAGGTACAAATGAGAGTTAATAGAAGTGTTGAAATGTAGTCAAAGGAATTGGATCTATTACAATTGCTTTGAGATGTTCAAGATTCGCAACAAAGAGCCATTGTAAGATTTGTACAAGGTTTGAGTGATGAAACTTCATCAAAGGCAAAGTTTCAATCTATTAGGACCCTTGATGACGTGATGAAGCATACAACCAAGGTGGAGAAGCAATTCAAAGTAAGAAACAAACATTATAGCTGATCCCAAAATTCTGTTAGTTCTTAGAATCCCATAGGAGTTTCTAATGGTGAATTTGGGAGTGTTGCCAGAAGACACACATGGAAGCTTAAACAACACATATTCATGTGAATATGAAGAAACAATGATTTCAATGACAAGGATTTGACCATTTTCAAGCAGATAGTCCCAAAACCAGAAGTTATGTCAGCCAAGGTACAAATGAGAGTTAATAGAAGTGTTGAAATGTAGTCAAAGGAATTGGATCTATTACAATTGCTTTGAGATGTTCAAGATTCGCAACAAAGAGCCATTGTAAGATTTGTACAAGGTTTGAGTGATGAAACTTCATCAAAAGCTAAGTTTCAATCTATTAGGACCCTTGATGATGTGATGAAGCATACAACCAAGATGGAGAAGCAAGTCAAAGTAAGAAACAAACATTATAGCTGATCCCACAATTCTGTTAGTTCTTAGAATCCCATAGGAGTTTCTAATGGTGAATTTGGGAGTTGTAGCCAGTAAGACACACATGGAAGCTTAAACAACACCTATTCATGTGAATATGAAGAAACAATGATTTCAATGACAAGGATTTGACCATTTTCAAGCAGATAGTCCCAAAAACCAGAGTTATGTCAGCTCAAGGTACAAATGAGAGTTAATAGAAGTATTGAAATGTAGTCAAAGGATTTGGATCTATTACAATTGCTTTGAGATGTTCAAGATTCGCAACAAAGAGCCATTATAAGATTTGTACAAGGTTTGAGTGATGAAACTTCATCAAAGGCTACGTTTCAATCTATTAGGACCCTGGATGACGTGATGAAGCATACAACCAAGGTGGAGAAGCAATTCAAAGTAAGAAACAAACATTATAGCTGATCCCAAAATTCTGTTAGTTCTTAGAATCCCATAGGAGTTTCTAATGGTGAATTTGGGAGTTGTAGCCAGAAGACACACATGAAGGCTTAAACAACACCTATTCATGTGAATATGAAGAAACAATGATTTCAATGACAAGGATTTGACCATTTTCAAGCCGATAGTCCCAAAACTAGAGTTGTGTCAGTTCAAGGTACAAATGAGAGTTAATAGAAGTGTTGAAATGTAGTCAAAGGAATTGGAGCTATTACAATTGCTTTGAGATGTTCAAGATTCGCAACAAAGAGCCATTGTAAGATTTGTACAAGGTTTGAGTGATGAAACTTCATCAAAGGCTAAGTTTCAATCTATTAGGACCCTTGATGACGGATGAAGCATACAACCAAGGTGGAGAAGCAATTCAAAGTAAGAAACAAACATTATAGCTGATCCCAAAATTTGTTAGTTCTATAGAATCCCATAGGAGTTTCTAATGGTGAATTTGGGAGTTGTAGCCGTAAGACACACATGGAAGCTTAAACAACACCTATTCATGTGAATATGAAGAAACAATGATTTCAATGACAAGGATTTGACCATTTTCAAGCAGATAGTCCCAAAACCAGAAGTTATGTCAGCCCAAGGTACAAATGAGAGTTAATAGAAGTGTTGAAATGTAGTCAAAGGAATTGGATCTATTACAATTGCATTGAGATGTTCAAGATTCGCAACAAAGAGCCATTGTAAGATTTGTACAAGGTTTGAGTGATGAAACTTCATCAAAGGCAAAGTTTCAATCTATTAGGACCCTTGATGACGGATGAAGCATACAACCAAGGTGGAGAAGCAATTCAAAGTAAGAAACAAACATTATAGCTGATCCCAAAATTCTGTTAGTTCTAGAATCCCATAAGAGTTTCTAATGGTGAATTTGGGAGTTGTAGCCAGAAGACACACATGGAAGCTTAAACAACACCTATTCATGTGAATATGAAGAAACAATGATTTCAATGACAAGGATTTGACCATTTTCAAGCTGATAGTCCCAAAACCAGAGTTATGTCAGTTCAAGGTACAAATGAGAGTTAATAGAAGAGTTGAAATGTAGTCAAAGGAATTGGATCTATTACAATTGCATTAAGATGTTCAAGATTCGCAACAAAGAGCCATTGTAAGATTTGTACAAGGTTTGTGTGATGAAACTTCATCAAAGGCTAAGTTTCAATCAATTAGGACCCTTGATGACGTGATAAAGCATACTACCAAGGTAGAGTAGCAATGCAAAGTAAGAAACAGACAGTGTAGTGGAGCCCAAAATTCTCTTAGTTCTTAGAATCCCATAGGAGTTTCTAATGGTGAATTTGGGAGTTGTAGCCAGAAGACACACATGGAAGCTTAAGCAACACCTATTCATGTGAATATGAAGAAACAATGATTTCAATGACAAGGATTTGACCATTTTCAAGCTGATAGTCCCAAAACCAGAGTTATGTCAATTCTAGGTACAAACGAGAGTTAATAGAAGTGTTCAAATGTAGTCAAAGGAATTGGATCTATTACAATTGCATTGAGATGTTTAAGATTTCGCAACAAAGAGCCATTGTAAGATTTGTACAAGGTTTGAGTGTTGAAACATCATCAAAGGCTAAGTTTCAATCTATTAGGACCCTTGATGACGTAATGAAGCATACAACCAAGGTGGAGAAGCAATTCAAAGTAAGAAACAAACATTATAGCTGATCCCACAATTCTGTTAGGTCTTAGAATCCCATAGGAGTTTCTAATGGTGAATTTGGGAGTTGTAGCCATAAGACACACATGGAAGCTTGAACAACACCTATTCATGTGAATATGAAGAAAAAATGATTTCAATGACAAGGATTTAACCATTTTCAAGCTGATAGTCCCAAAACCATAGTTATGACCCTTCAAGATACAAATGAGAGTTAATAGAAGTGTTGAAATGTAGTCAAAGGAATTGGATCTATTACAATTGCTTTGAGATGTTCAAGATTCGCAACAAAGAGCCATTGTAAGATTTGTACAAGGTTTGAGTGATGAAACTTCATCAAAGGCTAAGTTTCAATCTATTAGGACCCTTGATGACGTGATGAAGCATACAACCAAGGTGGAGAAGCAATTCAAAGTAAGAAACATGCATTATAGCTGATCTCATAGTTCTGTTAGTTCTTAGAATCCCATAGGAGTTTCTAATGGTGAATTTGGGAGTTGTAGCCAGAAGACACACATGGAGGCTTAAACAACACCTATTGATGTGAATATGAAGAAATAATGATTTCGTTGACAAGAATTTGACCATTTTCAAGCTGATAGTCCCAAAACAGAGTTATGTCAGTTCAAGGTACAAATGAGAGTTAATAGAAGCGTTGAAATGTAGTCAAAGGAATTAGATCTATTACAAGTACTTTGAGATGTTCAAGATTCGCAACAAAGAGCCATTGTAAGATTTGTGAAGGGTTTGAGTGATGAAACTTCATCAAAGGCTAAGTTTCAATCTATTAGGACCCTTGATGACGTGATGAAGCATACATCCAAGGTGGAGAAGCAATTCAAAGTAAGAAACAAACATTATAGCTGATCCCAAAATTCTGTTAGTTCTTAGAATCCCATAGGAGTTTCTAATGGTGAATTTGGGAGTTGTAGCCAGAAGACACACATGGAAGCTTAAACAACACATATTCATGTGAATATGAAGAAACAATGATTTCAATGACAAGGATTTGACCATTTTCAAGCAGATAGTCCCAAAACCAGAGTTATGTCAGTTCAAGGTACAAATGAGAGTTAATAGAAGTGTTGAAATGTAGTCAAAGGAATTGGATCTATTACAATTGCATTGAGATGTTCAAGATTCGCAACAAAGAGCCATTGTAAGATTTGGAAAGGATTTGAGTGATGAAACTTCATCAAAGGCTAAGTTTCAATCTATTAGGACCCTTGATGACGTGATGAAGCATACATCCAAGGTGGAGAAGCAATTCAAAGTAAGAAACAAACATTATAGCTGATCCCAAAATTCTGTTAGTTCTTAGAATCCCATAGGAGTTTCTAATGGTGAATTTGGGAGTTGTAGCCAGAAGACACACATGGAAGCTTAAACAACACATATTCATGTGAATATGAAGAAACAATGATTTCAATTACAAGGATTTGACCATTTTCAAGCTGATAGTCCCAAAACCAGAGTTATGTCAGTTCAAGGTTCAAATGAGAGTTAATAGAAGTGTTGAAATGTAGTCAAAGGAATTGGATCTATTACAATTGCATTGAGATGTTCAAGATTCGCAACAAAGAGCCATTGTAAGATTTGTACAAGGTTTGAGTGATGAAACTTCATCAAAGGCAAAGTTTCAATCTATTAGGACCCTTGATGACGTGATGAAGCATACATCCAAGGTGGAGAAGCAATTCAAAGTAAGAAACAAACATTATAGCTGATCCTAAAATTTGTTAGTTCGTAGAATCCCAGAGGAGTTTCTAATGGTGAATGTGGGAGTTGTAACCAGAAGACACACATGGAATCTTAAACAACACATATTCATGTGAATATGAAGAAACAATGATTTCAATGACAAGGATTTGACCATTTTCAAGCAGATAGTCCCAAAACCAGAGTTATGTCAGTTCAAGGTACAAATGAGAGTTAATAGAAGCGTTGAAATGTAGTCAAAGGAATTAAATCTATTACAATTACTTTGAGATGTTCAAGATTCGCAACAAAGAGCCATTGTAAGATTTGTAAAGGGTTTGAGTGATGAAACTTCATCAAAGGCTAAGTTTCAATCTATTAGGACCCTTGATGACGTGATGAAGCATACATCCAAGGTGGAGAAGCAATTCAAAGTAAGAAACAAACATTATAGCTGATCCCAAAATTCTGTTAGTTCTTAGAATCCCATAGGAGTTTCTAATGGTGAATTTGGGAGTTGTAGCCAGAAGACACACATGGAAGCTTAAACAACACATATTCATGTGAATATGAAGAAACAATGATTTCAATGACAAGGATTTGACCATTTTCAAGCAGATAGTCCCAAAACAAGAGTTATGTCAGTTCAAGGTACAAATGAGAGTTAATAGAAGTGTTGAAATGTAGTCAAAGGAATTAAATCTATTACAATTACTTTGAGATATTCAAGATTCGCAACAAAGAGCCATTGTAAGATTTGTACAAGGTTTGAGTGATGAAACTTCATCAAAGGCTAAGTTTCAATCTATTAGGACCCTTGATGACGTGATGAAGCATACAACCAAGGTGGAGAAGCAATTCAAAGTAAGAAACAAACATTATAGCTGATCCCAAAATTTGTTAGTTCTTAGAATCCCATAGGAGTTTCTAATGGTGAATTTGGGAGTTGTAGCCGTAAGACACACATGGAAGCTTAAACAACACATATTCATGTGAATATGAAGAAACAATGATTTCAATTACAAGGATTTGACCATTTTCAAGCTGATAGTCCCAAAACCAGAAGTTATGTCATCCCAAGGTACAAATGAGAGTTAATAGAAGTGTTGAAATGTAGTCAAAGGAATTGGATCTATTACAATTGCATTGAGATGTTCAAGATTCGCAACAAAGAGCCATTGTAAGATTTGTACAAGTTTTGAGTGATGAAACTTCATCAAAGGCTAAGTTTCAATCTATTAGGACCCTTGATGACGTGATGAAGCATACATCCAAGGTGGAGAAGCAATTCAAAGTAAGAAACAAACATTATAGCTGATCCCAAAATTCTGTTAGTTCTTAGAATCCCATAGGAGTTTCTAATGGTGAATTTGGGAGTTGTAGCCAGAAGACACACATGGAGGCTTAAACAACACCTATTCATGTGAATATGAAGAAACAATGATTTCAATGACAAGGATGTGACCATGTTCAAGCATATAGTCCCAAAAACCATAGTTATGTCAGCCCAAGGTACAAATGAGAGTTAATAGAAGTGTTGAAATGTAGTCAAAGGAATTGGATCTATTACAATTGCATTGAGATGTTCAAGATTCGCAACAAAGAGCCATTGTAAGATTTGTACAAGGTTTGAGTGATGAAACTTCATCAAAGGCTAAGTTTCAATCTATTAGGACCCTTGATGACATGATGAAGCATACAACCAAGGTGGAGAAGCAATTCAAAGTAAGAAACAAACATTATAGCTGATCCCAAAATTCTGTTAGTTCTTAGAATCCCATAGGAGTTTCTAATGGTGAATTTGGGAGTTGTAACCAGAAGACACACATGGAATCTTAAACAACACATATTCATGTGAATATGAAGAAACAATGATTTCAATGACAAGGATTTGACCATTTTCAAGCAGATAGTCCCAAAACCAGAGTTATGTCAGTTCAATGTACAAATAAGAGTTAATAGAAGTGTTGAAATGTAGTCAAAGGAATTGGATCTATTACAATTGCATTGAGATGTTCAAGATTCGCAACAAAGAGCCATTGTAAGATTTGTACAAGTTTTGAGTGATGAAACTTCATCAAAGGCTAAGTTTCAATCTATTAGGACCCTTGATGACGTGATGAAGCATACATCCAAGGTGGAGAAGCAATTCAAAGTAAGAAACAAACATTATAGCTGATCCCAAAATTCTGTTAGTTCTTAGAATCCCATAGGAGTTTCTAATGGTGAATTTGAGAGTTGTAGCCGTAAGACACACATGGAAGCTTAAACAACACATATTCATGTGAATATGAAGAAACAATGATTTCAATGACAAGGATTTGACCATTTTCAAGCCGATAGTCCCAAAACCAGAAGTTATGTCAGTACAAGGTACAAACGAGAGTTAAGAGAAGTGTTGAAATGTAGTCAAAGGAATTAGATCTATTACAAGTACTTTGAGATGTTCAAGATTCGCAACAAAGAGCCATTGTAAGATTTGTACAAGGTTTCATTGATGAAACTTCATCAAAGGCTAAGTTTCAATCTATTAGGACCCTTGATGACGTGATGAAGCATACATCCAAGGTGGAGAAGCAATTCAAAGTAAGAAACAAACATTATAGCTGATCCCAAAATTCTGTTAGTTCTTAGAATCCCATAGGAGTTTCTAATGGTGAATTTGGGAGTTGTAGCCAGAAGACACACATGGAGGCTTAAACAACACCTATTCATGTGAATATGATGAAAGAATGATTGCAAAGACAGGGGTTTGACCATTTTCAAGCAGATAGTCCCAAAAACCATAGTTATGTCAGCCAAGGTACAAAGGAGAGTTAATAGAAGTGTTGAAAAGTAGTAAAAGGAATTGGATCTATTATAATTGCTTTGAGATGTTCAAGATTCGCAACAATGAGCCATTGTAAGATTTGTACAAGGTTTGAGTGATGAAACTTCATCAAAGGCTAGGTTTCAATCTATTAGGACCCTTGATGACGGATGAAGCATACATCCAAGGTGGAGAAGCAATTCAAAGTAAGAAACAAACATTATAGCTGATCCCAAAATTCTGTTAGTTCTTAGAATCCCATAGGAGTTTCTAATGGTGAATTTGGGAGTAGTAGCAGTAAGACACACATGGAAGCTTAAACAACACCTATTCATGTGAATATGAAGAAACAATGATTTCAATGACAAGGATTTGACCATTTTCAAGCTGATAGTCCCAAAACCAGAAGTTATGTCAGTCCAAGGTACAAATGAGAGTTAATAGAAGTGTTGAAATGTAGTCAAAGGAATTGGATCTATTACAATTGCTTTGAGATGTTCAAGATTCGCAACAAAGAGCCATTGTAAGATTTGTACAAGGTTTGAGTGATGAAACTTCATCAAAGGCTAAGTTTCAATCTATTAGGACCCTTGATGACTGGATGAAGCATACAACCAAGGTGGAGAAGCAATTCAAAGTAAGAAACAAACATTATAGCTGATCCCAAAATTCTGTTAGTTCTTAGAATCCCATAGGAGTTTCTAATGGTGAATTTGGGAGTTGTAGCCAGAAGACACACATGGAAGCTTAAACAACACATATTCATGTGAATATGAAGAAACAATGATTTCAATGACAAGGATTTGACCATTTTCAAGCTGATAGTCCCAAAACTAGAGTTATGTCAGTTCAAGGTACAAATGAGAGTTAATAGAAGTGTTGAAATGTAGTCAAAGGAATTGGATCTATTACAATTGCATTGAGATGTTCAAGATTCGCAACAAAGAGCCATTGTAAGATTTGTACAAGTTTTGAGTGATGAAACTTCATCAAAGGCTAAGTTTCAATATATTAGGACCCTTGATGACGTGATGAAGCATACATCCAAGGTGGAGAAGCAATTCAAAGTAAGAAACAAACATTATAGCTGATCCCAAAATTCTGTTAGTTCTTAGAATCCCATAGGAGTTTCTAATGGTGAATTTGGGAGTTGTAGCCAGAAGACACACATGGAAGCTTAAACAACACATATTCATGTGAATATGAAGAAACAATGATTTCAATGACAAGGATTTGACCATTTTCAAGCAGATAGTCCCAAAACCAGAGTTATGTCAGTTCAAGGTACAAATGAGAGTTAATAGAAGTGTTGAAATGTAGTCAAAGGAATTGGATCTATTACAATTGCTTTGAGATGTTCAAGATTCGCAACAAAGAGCCATTGTAAGATTTGTACAAGGTTTGAGTGATGAAACTTCATCAAAGGCTAAGTTTCAATCTATTAGGACCCTTGATGACGTGATGAAGCATACAACCAAGGTGGAGAAGCAATTCAAAGTAAGAAACAAACATTATAGCTGATCCCAAAATTCTGTTAGTTCTTAGAATCCCATAGGAGTTTCTAATGGTGAATTTGGGAGTTGTAGCCAGAAGACACACATGGAAGCTTAAACAACACCTATTCATGTGAATATGAAGAAACAATGATTTCAATGACAAGGATTTGACCATTTTCAAGCAGATAGTCCCAAAAACCAGAAGTTATGTCGCTCAATGTACAAATAAGAGTTAATAGAAGTGTTGAAATGTAGTCAAAGGAATTGGATCTATTACAATTGCATTGAGATGTTCAAGATTCGCAACAAAGAGCCATTGTAAGATTTGTACAAGTTTTGAGTGATGAAACTTCATCAAAGGCTAAGTTTCAATCTATTAGGACCCTTGATGACGGATGAAGCATACAACCAAGGTGGAGAAGCAATTCAAAGTAAGAAACAAACATTATAGCTGATCCCAAATTTCTGTTAGTTCTTAGAATCCCATAGGAGTTTCTAATGGTGAATTTGGGAGTTGTAGCCAGTAAGACACACATGGAAGCTTAAACAACACCTATTCATGTGAATACGAAGAAACAATGATTTCAATGACAAGGATTTGACCATTTTCAAGCTGATAGTCCCAAAACCAGAAGTTATGTCAGTTCAAGGTACAAATGAGAGTTAATAGAAGTGTTGAAATGTAGTCAAAGGAATTGGATCTATTACAATTGCTTTGAGATGTTCAAGATTCGCAACAAAGAGCCATTGTAAGATTTGTACAAGGTTTGAGTGATGAAACTTCATCAAAGGCTAAGTTTCAATCTATTAGGACCCTTGATGACGTGATGAAGCATACATCCAAGGTGGAGAAGCAATTCAAAGTAAGAAACAAACATTATAGCTGATCCCAAAATTCTGTTAGTTCTTAGAATCCCATAGGAGTTTCTAATGGTGAATTTGGGAGTTGTAGCCAGAAGACACACATGGAAGCTTAAACAACACATATTCATGTGAATATGAAGAAACAATGATTTCAATGACAAGGATTTGACCATTTTCAAGCAGATAGTCCCAAAACCAGAGTTATGTCAGTTCAAGGTACAAATGAGAGTTAATAGAAGCGTTGAAATGTAGTCAAAGGAATTGAATCTATTACAATTGCTTTGAGATGTTCAAGATTCGCAACAAAGAGCCATTGTAAGATTTGTACAAGGTTTGTGTGATGAAACTTCACCAAAGGCTAAGTTTCAATCTATTAGGACCCTTGATGACGTGATGAAGCATACAACCAAGGTGGAGAAGCAAGTCAAAGTAAGAAACAATCTTTATAGTTGATCCCAAAATTTGTTAGTCTCTAGAATCCCATAGGAGTTTCTAATGGTGAATTTGGGAGTTGTAGCCAGTAAGACACACAGGGAAGCTTAAACAACCACTATTCATATGAATATGAAGAAACAATGATTTCAATGACAAGAATTGGACCATTTTCAAGCAGATAGTCCCAAAACCAGAGTTATGTCAGCCAAGGTACAAATGAGAGTTAATAGAAGTGTTGAAATGTAGTCAAAGGTATTGGATCTATTACAAATGCTTTGAGATGTTCAAGATTCGCAACAAAGAGCCATTGTAAGATTTGTGAAGGGTTTGAGTGATGAAACTTCATCAAAGGCTAAGTTTCAATCTATTAGGACCCTTGATGACGTGATGAAGCATACATCCAAGGTGGAGAAGCAATTCAAAGTAAGAAACAAACATTATAGCTGATCCCAAAATTCTGTTAGTTCTTAGATTCCCATAGGAGATTCTAATGGTGAATTTGGGAGTTGTAGCCAGAAGCCACACATGGAAGCTTAAACAACACCTATTCATGTGAATATCACGAAACAATGCTTTCAATGACAAGGCTATGACCATTTTCAAGCAGATAGTCCCAAAACCAAAGTTATGTCAGCTCAACGTACAAATGAGAGTTAATAGAAGTGTTGAAATGTAGTCAAAGGAATTGGATCTATTACAATTGCATTGAGATGTTCAAGATTCGCAACAAAGAGCCATTGTAAGATTTGTACAAGGTTTGAGTGATGAAACTTTATCAAAGGCTAAGTTTCAATCTATTAGGACCCTTGATGACGGATGAAGCATACAACCAAGGTGGAGAAGCAATTCAAAGTGAGAAACAAACATTATAGATCATCCCCAAACTCTGTTAGATCTTAGAATCCCATAGGAGTTGCTAATGGTGAATTTGGGAGTTGTAGCCAGACGACACACTTGGAAGCTTAAACCACACATATTCCTGTGAATATGAAGATTCAATTACTTCAATGACAAGTATTTGACTATTTTCAAGCTGATAGTCCCAAGACTAGTGTTATGTCAGTGCAAGGTACAAATGAGAGTTAAGAGAAGCGTTGAAATGTAGTCAAAGGAATTGGATCTATTACAATTGCATTGAGATGTTCAAGATTCGCAACAAAGAGCCATTGTAAGATTTCAGTACAAGGTTTGAGTGATGAAACTTCATCAAAGGCTAAGTTTCAATCTATTAGGACCCTTGATGACGGATGAAGCATACAACCAAGGTGGAGAAGCAATTCAAAGTAAGAAACAAACATTATAGCTGATCCCAAAATTCTGTTAGTTCTAGAATCCCATAGGAGTTTCTAATGGTGAATTTGGGAGTTGTAGCAGAAGACACACATGGAAGCTTAAACGACACCTATTGATGTGAAGATGAAGAAACGATGATTTCAATCACAAGGATTTGACTATTTTCAAGGAGATAGTCCCAAAACCAGAAGTTATGTCAGCTCAAGGTACAAATGAGAGTTAATAGAAGCGTTGAAATGTAGTCAAAGGAATTAAATCTATTACAATTACTTTGAGATGTTCAAGATTCGCAACAAAGAGCCATTGTAAGATTTGTACAAGGTTTGAGTGATGAAACTTCATCAAAGGCAAAGTTTCAATCTATTAGGACCCTTGATGACGTGATGAAGCATACATCCAAGGTGGAGAAGCAATTCAAAGTAAGAAACAAACATTATAGCTGATCCCAAAATTCTGTTAGTTCTTAGAATCCCATAGGAGTTTCTAATGGTGTATTTGAGAGTTCTAGCCGTAAGACACACATGGAAGCTTAAACAACACCTATTCATGTGAATATGAAGAAACAATGATTTCAATGACAAGGATTTGACCATTTTCAAGCAGATAGTCCCAAAACCAGAAGTTATGTCCGTCAAGGTACAAATGAGAGTTAATAGAACTGTTGAAATGTACTCAAAGGAATTGGATATATTACAATTGCTTTGAGATGTTCAAGTTTCGCAAAAAAGAGCCATTGTAAGATTTGTACAAGGTTTGAGTGATGAAACTTCATCAAAGGCTAAGTTTCAATCTATTAGGACCCTTGATGACGTGATGAAGCATACATCCAAGGTGGAGAAGCAATTCAAAGTAAGAAACAAACATTATAGCTGATCCCAAAATTTGTTAGTTCTAGAATCCCATAGGAGTTTCTAATGGTGAATTTGGGAGTTGTAGCCAGTAAGACACACATGGAAGCTTAAACAACACCTATTCATGTGAATATGAAGAAACAATGATTTCAATGACAAGGATTTGACCATTTTCAAGCGATAGTCCCAAAACCAGAAGTTATGTCAGCCCAAGGTACAAATGAGAGTTAATAGAAGTGTTGACATGTAGGCAACGGAATTGGAGCTATTACAATTGCATTGAGATGTGCAAGATTCGCAACAAAGAGCCATTGTAAAATTTGTACAAGGTCTGTGTGCTGAAACTTCATCAAAGGCTAAGTTTCAATCTATTAGGACCCTGGAGGACGGGATGAGGGAGACAACCGAGGTGGGGAAGCAATTCAAAGTAAGAAACAAACAATGTAGCGGATCCCATGGTCGGGTTAGGTCTTAGAATCCCATAGGAGTTTCTGATGGTGAATTTGGGAGTTGTAACCAGAAGACACACATGGAATCTTAAACAACACATATTCATGTGAATATGAAGAAACAATGATTTCAATGACAAGGATTTGACCATTTTCAAGCAGATAGTCCCAAAACCACAGTTAAGACAGATCAAGATACAAAAGCGAGTTAATAGAAGCGTTGAAATGTAGTCAAAGGAATTGGATCTATTACAATTGCATTGAGATGTTCAAGATTCGCAACAAAGAGCCATTGTAAGATTTGTACAAGTTTTGAGTGATGAAACTTCATCAAAGGCTAAGTTTCAATATATTAGGACCCTTAATGACGGGATGAAGCATACATCCAGGGTGGAGAAGCAATTCAATGTAAGAAACAAACATTATAGCTGATCGCAAAATTCTGTGAGTTCTTAGAATCCCATAGGAGTTTCTAATGGTGAATTTGGGAGTTGTAGCCAAAAGACACACATGGAAGCTTAAACAACACATATTCATGTGTATATGAAAAAACAATGATTTCAATGACAAGGATTTGACCATTTTCAAGCTGATAGTCCCAAAACCAGAAGTTATGTCAGCTCAAGGTACAAATGAGAGTTAATAGAAGGTTGAAATGTAGTCAAAGGAATTGGATCTATTACAATTGCATTGAGATGTTCAAGATTCGCAACAAAGAGCCATTGTAGGCTATGCACAAGGTTTGAGTTATGAAACTTCATCAATGGCTAAGTTTCAATCTATTAGGACCCTTGATGACGGATGAAGCATACATCCAAGGTGGAGAAGCAAGTCAAAGTAAGAAACAAGTATTATAGCTTATCCCACAGTTCTGTTAGTTCTTTGAATCTTATAGAAGTTTCTAATGGTGAATTTGGGAGTTGTAGCCAGAAGACACACATGGAAGCTTAAACAACACCTATTCATGTGAATATGAAGAAACAATGATTTCAATGACAAGGATTTGACCATTTTCAAGCCGATAGTCCCAAAACCAGAAGTTATGTCAGCCAAGGTTCAAATGAGAGTGAATCGAAGTGTTGAAATGTAGTCAAAGGAATTGGATCTATTACCATTGCATTGAGATGTTCAAGATTCGCAACAAAGAGCCATTGTAAGATTTGCAAGTAGGTTGAGTGATGAAACTTCATCAAAGGCTAAGTTTCAATCTATTAGGACCCTTGATGACGTGATGAAGCATACATCCAAGGTGGAGAAGCAATTCAAAGTAAGAAACAAACATTATAGCTGATCCCAAAATTCTGTTAGTTCTTAGAATCCCATAGGAGTTTCTAATGGTGTATTTGGGAGTTGTAGCCAGAAGACACACATGGAAGCTTAAACAACACCTATTGATGTAAATACGAAGAAATAATGATTTCATTGACAAGAGGATTTGACCATTTTCAAGCAGATAGTCCCAAAAACCATAGTGCTGTCAGCCCAAGGTACAAATGAGAGTTAATAGAAGGTTGAAATGTAATCAAAGGAATTGGATCTATTACAATTGCTTTGAGATGTTCAAGATTCGCAACAAAGAGCCATTGTAAGATTTGTACAAGGTTTGAGTGATGAAACTTCATCAAAGGCTAAGTTTCAATCTATTAGGACCCTTGATGACGTGATGAAGCATACAACCAAGGTGGAGAAGCAATTCAAAGTAAGAAACAAACATTATAGCTGATCCCAAAATTCTGTTAGTTCTAAGAATCTCATAGGAGTTTCTAATGGTGAATAAGGGGCGTTGTAGCAAGAAGTCACACATGGAAGCTTAAACAACACATATTCATGTGAATATGAAGAAACAATGATTTCAATGACAAGGATTTGACCATTTTCAAGCTGATAGTCCCAAAACCAGAGTTATATCAGTTCAAGGTTCAAATGAGAGTTAATAGAAGTGTTGAAATGTAGTCAAAGGAATTGGATCTATTACAATTGCATTGAGATGTTCAAGATTCGCAACAAAGAGCCATTGTAAGATTTGTACAAGGTTTGAGTGATGAAACTTCATCAAAGGCAAAGTTTCAATCTATTAGGACCCTTGATGACGTGATGAAGCATACATCCAAGGTGGAGAAGCAATTCAAAGTAAGAAACACACATTATAGCTGATCCCAAAATTCTGTTAGTTCTTAGAATCCCATAGGAGTTTCTAATGGTGTATTTGGGAGTTGTAGCCAGAAGACACACATGGAAGCTTAAACAACACATATTCATGTGAATATGAAGAAACAATGATTTCCATGACAAGGATTTGACCATTTTCAAGCTGATAGTCCCAAAACCAGAGTTATGTCAGCCCAAGGTACAAATGAGAGTTAATTGAAGTGTTGAAATGTAGTCAAAGGAATTGGATCTATTACAATTGTATTGAGATGTTCATGATTCTTAATAAAGCGCCATTGTAACATTTGTACACGGTTTGAGTGATGCATCTTTATCAAAGGCTAAGTTTCAATCTATTAGGACCCTTGATGACGTAATGAAGCATACAACCAAGGTGGAGAAGCAATTCAAAGTAAGAAACAAACATTATAGCTGATCCCAAAATTTGTTAGTTCTAGAATCCCATAGGAGTTTCTAATGGTGAATTTGGGAGTTGTAGCCGTAAGACACACATGGAAGCTTAAACAACACATATTCATGTGAATATGAAGAAACAATGATTTCAATGACAAGGCTTTGACCATTTTCAAGCTGCTAGTCCCAAAACCAGAGTTATATCAGTGCAAGGTTCACATGAGAGTGAATAGAAGTGTTGAAATGTGGTCAAAGGGATTGGATCTATTCCAATGGCATTGAGATGTTCAAGATTCGCAACAAAGAGCCATTGTAAGATTTGTGAAGGGTTTGAGTGATGAAACTTCATCAAAGGCAAAGTTTCAATCTATTAGGACCCTTGATGACATGATGAAGCATACATCCAAGGTGGAGAAGCAATTCAAAGTAAGAAACAAACATTATAGCTGATCCCAAAATTCTGTTAGTTCTTAGAATCCCATAGGAGTTTCTAATGGTGTATTTGGGAGTTGTAGCCAGAAGACACACATGGGAGCTTAAACAACACCTAGTCATGTGAATATGAAGAAACAATGATTTCAATGACAAGGATTTGACCATTTTCAAGCTGATAGTCCCAAAAACCAGAGTTATGTCAGCCCAAGGTACAAATGAGAGTTAATAGAAGTGTTGAAATGTAGTCAAAGGAATTCGATCTATTACAATTGCATTGAGATGTTCAAGATTCGCAACAAAGAGCCATTGTAAGATTTGTAGAGAGTTTGAGTGATGAAACTTCATCAAAGGCTATGTTTCAATATATTAGGACCCTTGATGACATGATGAAGCATACAACCATGGTGGAGAAGCAATTCAAAGTAAGAAACAAACATTATAGCTGATCCCAAAATTCGGTTAGCTCTTAGAATCCCATAGGAGTTTCTAATGGTGAATTTGGGAGTTGCAGCAACTGTAAGACACACATGGAAGCTTAAACAACACATATTCATGTGAATATGAAGAAACAATGATTTCAATGACAAGGATTTGACCATTTTCAAGCAGATAGTCCCAAAACCAAAGTTATGTCAGCTCAAGGTACAAATGAGAGTTAATAGAAGTGTTGAAATGTAGTCAAAGTAATTGGATCTACTACAATTGCTTTGAGATGTTCAAGATTCGCAACAAAGAGCCATTGTAAGATTTGTACAAGGTTTGAGTGATGAAACTTCATCAAAGGCTATGTTTCAATCTATTAGGACCCTTGATGACGGATGAAGCATACAACCCAGGTGGCGACGCAATTCAAAGTAAGAAACAAACATTATAGCTGAACCCAAAATAAAGTTAGTTATTAGAAACCCATAGGAGTCTCTAATGGTGAATTTGGGAGTTGTAACCAGCAGACACACATGGAAGCTTAAACAACACATATTCATGTGAAGATGAAGAAACAATGATTTCAATGACAATAGATTTACCTTTTTCAAGCTGATAGTCCCAAA
This sequence comes from Cardamine occulta, assembly GCA_028015245.1. Lineage (NCBI taxonomy): Eukaryota > Viridiplantae > Streptophyta > Magnoliopsida > Brassicales > Brassicaceae > Cardamine > Cardamine occulta. Next base: position 8,773,636 of record CM051368.1, read on the forward strand.
ACCAGAGTTATGTCAGCTCAAGGTACAAATGAGAGTTAATAGTAGGTTGAAATGTAGTCAAAGGAATTGGATCTATTACAATTGCATCTGAGATGTTCAAGAGTCGCAACAAAGAGCCATTGTAAGATTTGTGTAAGGTTTCAGTGATGAAACTTCATCAAAGGCTAAGTTTCAATCTATTAGGACCCTTGATGACGTGATGAAGCATACAACCAAGGTGGAGAAGCAATTCAAAGTAAGAAACAAACATTATAGCTGATCCCAAAATTGTTAGTTCTTAGAATCCCATAGGAGTTTCTAATGGTGAATTTGGGAGTTGTAGCCAGAAGACACACATGGAAGCTTAAACAACACCTATTCATGTGAATATGAAGAAACAATGATTTCAATGACAAGGATTTGACCATTTTCAAGCCGATAGTCCCAGAACCAGAGTTATGTCAGTTCAAGGTACAAAGGAGAGTTAATAGACGAGATGAAATGGAGCCAAAGGAGTTGGATCTATTACAATTGCTTGAGATGTTCAAGATTCGCAACAAAGAGCCATTGTAAGATTTGTACAAGGTTTGAGTGATGAAACTTCATCAAAGGCTAAGTTTCAATCTATTAGGACCCTTGATGACGGATGAAGCATACATCCAAGGTGGAGAAGCAATTCAAAGTAAGAAACAAACATTATAGCTGATCCCAAAATTTGTTAGTTCTTAGAATCCCATAGGAGTTTCTAATGGTGAATTTGGGAGTTGTAGCCTAAGACACACATGGAAGCTTAAACAACACATATTCATGTGAATATGAAGAAACAATGATTTCAATGACAAGGATTTGACCATTTTCAAGCAGATAGTCCCAAAACCAGAAGTTATGTCAGTTCAAGGTACAAATGAGAGTTAATAGAAGTGTTGAAATGTAGTCAAAGGAATTGGATCTATTACAATTGCATTGAGATGTTCAAGATTCGCAACAAAGAGCCATTGTAAGATTTCAGACAAGGTTTGAGTGATGAAACTTCATCAAAGGCTAAGTTTCAATCTATTAGGACCCTTGATGACGGATGAAGCATACATCCAAGGTGGAGAAGCAATCCAAAGTAAGAAACAAACATTATAGCTGATCCCAAAATTTGCTAGTGCTTAGAATCCCATAGGAGTTTCTAATGGTAGAATTTGTTGGGGAAGCAAGAAGCACACATGGAAGCTTAAACAACACCTATTCATGTGAATATGAAGAAACAATGATTTCAATGACAAGGATTTGACCATTTTCAAGCAGATAGTCCCAAAACCAGAGTTATGCCGGCTCAAGGTACAAATGAGAGTTAATAGAAGTGTTGAAATGTAGTCAAAGGAATTGGATCTATTACAATTGCTTGGAGATGTTCAAGATTCGCCAAACAAAGAGCCATTGTAAGATTTCAGAAAGTGTTGAGTGATGAAACTTCATCAAAGGCTAAGTTTCAATCTATTAGGACCCTTGATGACGTGATGAAGCATACATCCAAGGTGGAGAAGCAATTCAAAGTAAGAAAAAAACATTATAGCTTATCCCACAATTTTGTTAGTTCTAGAATCCCATAGGAGTTTCTAATGGTGAATTTGGGAGTTGTAGCCGTAAGACACACATGGAAGCTTAAACAACACATATTCATGTGAATATGAAGAAACAATGATTTCAATGACAAGGATTTGACCATTTTCAAGCCGATAGTCCCAAAACCAGAAGTTATGCCAAGGTACAAATGAGAGTTAATAGAAGTGTTGAAATGTAGTCAAAGGAATTAGATCTATTACAATTGCTTTGAGATGTTCAAGATTCGCAACAAAGAGCCATTGTAAGATTTGATAAGGTTTGAGTGATGAAACTTCATCAAAGGCTAAGTTTCAATCTATTAGGACCCTTGATGACGATGATGAAGCCATCCAAGGTGGAGACGCAATTCACAGTCAGAAACAAACATTATCGCTGATCCCCAAACTCTGTTACTTCCTAGAATCCCATAGGAGTCTCTAATGGTGAATTTGGGAGTTGTAGCCGTAAGACACACATGGAGGCTTAAACAACACCTATTCATGTGAATATGAAGAAACAATGATTTCAATGACAAGGATTTGACCATTTTCAAGCAGATAGTCCCAAAAACCAGAGTTATGTCAGCCCAAGGTACAATTGAGAGTGAATAGAAGTGTTGAAGTCTTAAAGTAGTTGAAGGAATTGGATCTATTACAATTGCATTGAGATGTTCAAGATTCGCAACAAAGAGCCATTGTAAGATTTGTACAAGGTTTGTGTGATGAAACTTCATCAAAGGCTAAGTTTCAATCTATTAGGACCCTTGATGACGGATGAAGCATACAACCAAGGTGGAGAAGCAATTCAAAGTAAGAAACAAACATTATAGCTGATCCCAAAATTTCTTAGAATCCCATAGGAGTTTCTAATGGTGAATTTGGGAGTTGTAGCCTGTAAGACACACATGGAAGCTTAAACAACACATATTCATGTGAATATGAAGAAACAATGATTTCGTTGAGAAAGATTTGACCATTTTCAAGCAGATAGTCCCAAAACCATAGTTATGTCAGTTCAAGGTACAAATGAGAGTTAATAGAAGTGTTGAAATGTAGTCAAAGGAATTGGATCTATTACAATTGCTTTGAGATGTTCAAGATTCGCAACAAAGAGCCATTGTAAGATTTGTACAAGGTTTGAGTGATGAAACTTCATCAAAGGCTAAGTTTCAATCTATTAGGACCCTTGATGACGTGATGAAGCATACAACCAAGGTGGAGAAGCAATTCAAAGTAAGAAACAAACATTATAGCTGATCCCAAAATTCTGTTAGTTCTTAGAATCCCATAGGAGTTTCTAATGGTGAATTTGGGAGTTGTAGCCAGAAGACACACATGGAAGCTTAAACAACACATATTCATGTGAATATGAAGAAACAATGATTTCAATGACAAGGATTTGACCATTTTCAAAGGATAGTCCCAAAACCAGAGTTATGTCAGTTCAATGTACAAATGAGAGTTAATAGAAGCGTTGAAATGTAGTCAAAGGAATTAAATCTATTACAATTACTTTGAGATGTTCAAGATTCGCAACAAAGAGCCATTGTAAGATTTGTACAAGGTTTGAGTGATGAAACTTCATCAAAGGCAAAGTTTCAATCTATTAGGACCTTTGATGACGTGATGAAGCATACATCCAAGGTGGAGAAGCAATTCAAAGTAAGAAACAAACATTATAGCTGATCCCAAAATTCTGTTAGTTCTTAGAATCCCATAGGAGTTTCTAATGGTGTATTTGAGAGTTATAGCCAGAAGACACACATGAAGGCTTAAACAACACCTATTGATGTAAATACGAAGAAATAATGATTTCGTTGACAAGAAATTGACCATTTTCAAGCAGATAGTCCCAAAACCATAGTTATGTCAGTTCAATGTACAAATGAGAGTTAATAGAAGTGTTGAAATGTAGTCAAAGGAATTGGATCTATTACAATTGCATTGAGATGTTCAAGATTCGCAACAAAGAGCCATTGTAAGATTTGTACAAGGTTTGTGTGATGAAACTTCATCAAAGGCTAAGTTTCAATCTATTAGGACCCTTGATGACGTGATGAAGCATACAACCAAGGTGGAGAAGCAATTCAAAGTAAGAAACAAACATTATAGCTGATCCTAAAATTCTGTTAGTTCTTAGAATCCCATAGGAGTTTCTAATGGTGAATTTGGGAGTTGTAGCCAGAAGACACACATGGAGGCTTAAACAACACCTATTCATGTGAATATGAAGCAACAATGATTTCAATGAGAAGGCTTTGACCATTTTTAAGCTGATAGTCCAAAACCATAGTTATGTCGCCTCAAGATACAAATGAGAGTTAACAGAAGCGTTGAAATGTAGTCAAAGGATTTGGATCTATTACAATTACTTTGAGATGTTCAAGATTCGCAACAAAGAGCCATGGTAAGAGTTGTACAAGGTTTGGGTGATGAAACTTCATCAAAGGCTAAGGTTCAATCTAATATGACCCTTGATGACGGATGAAGCATACAACCACGGTGGATAAGCAATTCAAAGTAAGAAACAAACAATATATCCCGTCCCACAATTCTGTTAGTTCTTAGAACCCCAGAGAAGGTTCTAATAGTGAATTAGGGAGTTGTAGCCAGAAGGCACACATGGAAGCTTAAACAACATATGCATGTGAATATGAAGAAACAATGATTTCAATGACAAGGATTTGACCATTTTCAAGCTGATAGTCCCAAAACCAGAAGTTATGTCAGCTCAAGGTACAAACGAGAGTTAATAGAAGTGTTCAAATGTAGTCAAAGGAATTGGATATATTACAATTGCATTGAGATGTTTAAGATTTCGCAACAAAGAGCCATTGTAAGATTTGTACAAGGTTTGAGTGTTGAAACATCATCAAAGGCTAAGTTTCAATCTATTAGGACCCTTGATGACGGATGAAGCATACAACATCCAAGGTGGAGAAGGAATTCAAAGTAAGAAACAAACATTATAGCTGATCCCAAAAATCTTTTAGTTCTTAGAAACCCCAAGGAGGTTCTAATGGTGAATTTGGGAGTTGTAGCCTAAGACACACATGGAAGCTTAAACAACACCTATTCAGTGTAAATATGAAGAAACAATGATTTCAATGACAAGGATTTGACCATTTTCAAGCTGATAGTCCCAAAACCAGAAAGTTATGCTCAAGGTTCAAATGAGAGTTAATAGAAGTGTTGAAATGTAGTCAAAGGAATTGGATCTATTACAATTGCATTGAGATGTTCAAGATTCGCAACAAAGAGCCATTGTAAGATTTGTACAAGGTTTGAGTGATGAAACTTCATCAAAGGCAAAGTTTCAATCTATTAGGACCCTTGATGACGTGATGAAGCATACATCCAAGGTGGAGAAGCAATTCAAAGTAAGAAACAAACATTATAGCTGATCCTAAAATTCTGTTAGTTCTTAGAATCCCATAGGAGTTTCTAATGGTGAATTTGGGAGTTGTAGCCAGAAGACACACATGGAAGCTTAAACAACACATATTCATGTGAATATGAAGAAACAATGATTTCAATGACAAGGATTTGACCATTTTCAAGCTGATAGTCCCAAAACCAGAGTTATATCAGTTCAAGGTTCAAATGAGAGTTAATAGAAGTGTTGAAATGTAGTCAAAGGAATTGGATCTATTACAATCTGCTTGAGATGTTCAAGTTTAGCAACAAAGTGCCCTTGTAAGATTTGTACAAGGTTTGAGGGATGAAAGGTCCTCAAAGTATAAGTTTCAGCCTTTTAGGACCCTTGAAGACGTGATGAAGCATACAACAGAGGTGGATAAGCAAGTCAAAGTAAGAAACAAACATTATAGCTGATCTCACAATTCTGTTAGTTCTTAGAATCCCATAGGAGTTTCTAATGGTGAATTTGGGAGTATTAGCCAGAAGACACACATGGAGGCTTAAACAACACCTATTCATGTGAATATGAAGAAACAATGATTTCAATGATAAGGATTTGACCATTTTCAAGCTGATAGTCCCAAAACCAGAGTTATGTCAGTTCAAGATACAAATGAGAGGTAAGAGTAGTGTGGAAGTGGAGGCAATGGAAGTGGATCTATTACAAATGCATTCAGATGTTCAAGATTCGCAACAACGAGCCATTGTAAGATCTGTACAAGGTTTGAGTAATGAAACTTCATCAAAGGCTAAGTTTCAATATATTAGGACCCTTGATGACGGATGAAGCATACAACCAAGGTGGAGAAGCAATTCAAAGTAAGAAACAAACATTATAGCTGATCCCAAAATTTGTTAGTTCTAGAATCCCATAGGAGTTTCTAATGGTGAATTTGGGAGTTGTAGCCAGTAAGACACACATGGAAGCTTAAACAACACCTATTCATGTGAATATGAAGAAACAATGATTTCAATGACAAGGATTTGACCATTTTCAAGCTGATAGTCCCAAAAACCATAGTTATGTCAGCCCAAGGTACAAATGAGAGTTAATAGAAGTGTTGAAATGTAGTCAAAGGAATTGGATCTATTACAATTGCTTTGAGATGTTCAAGATTCGCAACAAAGAGCCATTGTAAGATTTGTACAAGGTTTGAGTGATGAAACTTCATCAAAGGCTAAGTTTCAATCTATTAGGACCCTTGATGACGTGATGAAGCATACAACCAAGGTGGAGAAGCAATTCAAAGTAAGAAACAAGCATTATAGCTTATCCCATAGTTCTGTTAGTTCTAAGAATCTCATAGGAGTTTCTAATGGTGAATTTGGGAGTTGTAGCCAGAAGACACACATGGAAGCTTAAACAACACATATTCATGTGAATATGAAGAAACAATGATTTCAATGACAAGGATTTGACCATTTTCAAGCAGATAGTCCCAAAAACCAGAAGTTATGTCGAGTCAAGGTACAAATGAGAGTTAATAGAAGTGTTGAAATGTAATCAAAGGAATTGGATCTATTACAATTGCATTGAGATGTTCAAGATTCGCAACAAAGAGCCATTGTAAGATTTGCAGAAGGTTTGAGTGATGAAACTTCATCAAAGGCTAAGTTTCAATCTATTAGGACCCTTGATGACGTGATGAAGCATACATCCAAGGTGGAGAAGCAATTCAAAGTAAGAAACAAACATTATAGCTGATCCCAAAATTTGTTAGTTCTTAGAATCCCATAGGAGTTTCTAATGGTGAATTTGGGAGTAGAAATAAGACACACATGGAAGCTTAAACAACACACCTATTCATGTGAATATGAAGAAACAATGATTTCAATGACAAGGATTTGACCATTTTCAAGCAGATAGTCCCAAAACCAGAAGTTATGTCAGCCCAAGGTACAAACGAGAGTTAATAGAAGTGTTCAAATGTAGTCAAAGGAATTGGATCTATTACAATTGCATTGAGATGTTTAAGATTTCGCAACAAAGAGCCATTGTAAGATTTGTACAAGGTTTGAGTGTTGAAACATCATCAAAGGCTAAGTTTCAATCTATTAGGACCCTTGATGACGTAATGAAGCATACAACCAAGGTGGAGAAGCAATTCAAAGTAAGAAACAAACATTATAGCTGATCCCACAATTCTGTTAGGTCTTAGAATCCCATAGGAGTCTCTACTGGTGAATTTGGGAGTTGTAGCTAAGACACACATGGAAGCTTAAACAACACATATTCATGTGAATATGAAAAAACAATGATTTCAATGACAAGGATTTGACCATTTTCAAGCAGATAGTCCCAAAACCAGAAAGTTATGTCTTCAAGGTACAAATGAGAGTTAATAGAAGGGTTGAAATGTAGTCAAAGGAATTAGATCTATTACAATTACTTTGAGATGTTCAAGATTCGCAACAAAGAGCCAATGTAAGATTTGTACAAGGGTTGAGTGTTGAAACTTCATCAAAGGCTAAGTTTCAATCTATTAGGACCCTTGATGACGGATGAAGCATACATCAAAGGTGGAGAAGCAATTCAAAGTAAGAAACAAACATTATAGCTGATCCCAAAATTCTGTTAGTTCTTAGAATCCCATAGGAGTTTCTAATGGTGAATTTGGGAGTTGTAGCCAGAAGACACACATGGAGGCTTAAACAACACCTATTCATGTGAATATGAAGAAACAATGATTTCAATGACAAGAAATTAACCATTTTCAAGCAGATAGTCCCAAAACCATAGTTATGTCAGTTCAAGGTACAAATGAGAGTTAATAGAAGTGTTGAAATGTAGTCAAAGGAATTGGATCTATTACAATTGCATTGAGATGTTCAAGATTCGCAACAAAGAGCCATTGTAAGATTTGTACAAGGTTTGAGTGATGAAACTTCATCAAAGGCTAAGTTTCAATCTATTAGGACCCTTGATGACGTGATGAAGCATACAACCAAGGTGGAGAAGCAATTCAAAGTAAGAAACAAACAATATAGCTGATCCCACAATTCTGTTAGTTCTTAGAATCCCATAGGAGTTTCTAATGGTGTATTTGGGAGTTCTAGCCAGAAGACACACATGGAGGCTTAAACAACACCTATTGATGTAAATACGAAGAAATAATGATTTCGTTGACAAGGATTTAACCATTTTCAAGCTGATAGTCCCAAAACCATAGTTATGTTAGTTCAAGGTACAAACGAGAGTTAATAGATGTGTTGAAATGTAGTCAAAGGAATTGGATCTATTACAATTGCATTGAGATGTTCAAGATTCGCAACAAAGAGCCATTGTAAGATTTGTACAAGGTTTGTGTGATGAAACTTCATCAAAGGCTATGTTTCAATATATTAGGACCCTTGATGACATGATGAAGCATACAACCATGGTGGAGAAGCAATTCAAAGTAAGAAACAAACATTATAGCTGATCCCAAAATTCGGTTAGTTCTTAGAATCCCATAGGAGTTTCTAATGGTGAATTTGGGAGTTGTAACCATAAGACACACATGGAAGCTTAAACAACACATATTCATGTGAATATGAAGAAACAATGATTTCAATGACAAGGATTTGACCATTTTCAAGCTGATAGTCCCAAAACAAGAGTTATGTCAGTTCAAGGTACAAATGAGAGTTAATAGAAGCGTTGAAATGTAGTCAAAGGAATTGAATCTATTACAATTGCTTTGAGATGATCAAGATTCGCAACAAAGAGCCATTGTAAGATTTGTACAAGGTTTGAGTGATGAAACTTCATCAAAGGCAAAGTTTCAATCTATTAGGACCCTTGATGACGTGATGAAGCATACATCCAAGGTGGAGAAGCAATTCAAAGTAAGAAACAAACATTATAGCTGATCCCAAAATTCTGTTAGTTCTTAGAATCCCATAGGAGTTTCTAATGGTGAATTTGGGAGTTGTAGCCAGAAGACACACATGGAGGCTTAAACAACACCTATTCATGTCAATACGAAGAAATAATGATTTCAATGACAAGCGATTGACCATTTTCAAGCAGATAGTCCCAAAACCATAGTTATGTCAGTGCAATGTACGAATGAGAGTTAATAGAAGTGTTGAAATGTAGTCAAAGGAATTGGATCTATTACAATTGCATTGAGATGTTCAAGATTCGCAACAAAGAGCCATTGTAAGATTTGTACAAGGTTTGAGTGATGAAACTTCATCAAAGGCTAAGTTTCAATCTATTAGGACCCTTGATGACGTGATGAAGCATACAACCAAGGTGGAGAAGCAATTCAAAGTAAGAAACAAACATTATAGGTGATCAGAAAATTCTGTTAGTTACTAAACTCCCATAGGAGTTTCTCATGGTGAATTTGGCAGTTGTAACCAGAAGACGCACATGGAAGCTTAAACAACACATATTCATGTGAATATGAAGAAACAATGATTTCAATGACAAGGATTTGACCATTTTCAAGCAGATAGTCCCAAAACCATAGTTATGTCAGCCAAGGTACAAATGATAGTTAATATAAGTGTTGAAATGTAGTCAAAGGAATTGGATCTATTACAATTGCTTTGAGATGTTCAAGATTCGCAACATAGAGCCATTGTAAGATTTGTACAAGGTTTGAGTGATGAAACTTCATCAAAGGCTAAGTTTCAATCTATTAGGACCCTTGATGACGTGATGAAGCATACAACCAAGGTGGAGAAGCAATTCAAAGTAAGAAACAAACATTATAGCTGATCCCAAAATTCTGTTAGTTCTAGAATCCCATAGGAGTTTCTAATGGTGAATTTGGGAGTTGTAGCCAGAAGCACACATGGAAGCTTAAACAACACCTATTCATGTGAATATGAAGAAACAATGATTTCAATGACAAGGATTTGACCATTTTCAAGCAGATAGTCCCAAAACCAGAGTTATGTCAGCCAAGGTACAAATGCGAGGTAATAGAAGTATTGAAATGTAGTCAAAGGATTTGGATCTATTACAATTGCTTTGAGATGTTCAAGATTCGCAACAAAGAGCCATTATAAGATTTGTACAAGGTTTGAGTGATGAAACTTCATCAAAGGCTAAGTTTCAATCTATTAGGACCCTGGATGACGTGATGAAGCATACAACCAAGGTGGAGAAGCAATTCAAAGTAAGAAACAAACATTATAGCTGATCCCAAAATTCGGTTAGTTCTTAACATCCCATAGGAGTTTCTAATGGTGAATTTGGGAGTTGTTAGCCCAGTAAGACACACATGGAAGCTTAAACAACACCTATTCATGTGAATATGAAGAAAAAATGATTTCAATGACAAGGATTTAACCATTTTCAAGCTGATAGTCCCAAAACCAGAGTTATGTCAGGTCAAGGTACAAACGAGAGTTAATAGAAGTGTTGAAATGTAGTCAAAGGAATTGGATCTATTACAATTGCATTGAGATGTTTAAGATTCGCAACAAAGAGCCATTGTAAGATTTGTACAAGGTTTGTGTGATGAAACTTCATCAAAGGCTAAGTTTCAATATATTAGGACCCTTGATGACGTGATGAAGCATACAACCAAGGTGGAGAAGCAATTCAAAGTAAGAAACAAACATTATAGCTGATCCCACAATTCTGTTAGGTCTTAGAATCCCATAGGAGTTTCTAATGGTGAATTTGGGAGTTGTAGCCATAAGACACACATGGAAGCTTGAACAACACCTATTCATGTGAATATGAAGAAAAAATGATTTCAATGACAAGGATTTAACCATTTTCAAGCTGATAGTCCCAAAACCAGAGTTATGTCAGGTCAAGGTACAAACGAGAGTTAATAGAAGTGTTGAAATGTAGTCAAAGGAATTGGATCTATTACAATTGCATTGAGATGTTCAAGATTCGCAACAAAGAGCCATTGTAAGATTTGTAAGGTTTGAGTGATAAAACTTCATCAAAGGCTAAGTTTCAATCTATTAGGACCCTTGATGACATGATGAAGCATACAACCAAGGTGGAGAAGCAATTAAAAGTAAGAAACAAACAGAATAGCTGATCCCAAAATTTGTGTTCTTAGCATCTCATAGCTGTTTCTAATGGTGAATTTGGGAGTTGTAACCAGAAGACACACATGGAATCTTAAACAACACATATTCATGTGAATATGAAGAAACAATGATTTCAATGACAAGGATTTGACCATTTTCAAGCAGATAGTCCCAAAACCATAGTTATGTCAGTTCAATGTACAAATGAGAGTTAATAGAAGTGTTGAAATGTAGTCAATGGAATTGGATCTATTACAATTGCATTGAGATGTTCAAGATTCGCAACAAAGAGCCATTGTAAGATTTGTACAAGGTTTGAGTGATGAAACTTCATCAAAGGCTAAGTTTCAATCTATTAGGACCCTTGATGACGTGATGAAGCATACAACCAAGGTGGAGAAGCAATTCAAAGTAAGAAACAAACATTATAGCTGATCCCAAAATTTGTTAGTTCTAGAATCCCATAGGAGTTTCTAATGGTGAATTTGGGAGTTGTAGCCAGAAGACACACATGGAAGCTTAAACAACACCTATTCATGTGAATATGAAGAAACAATGATTTCAATGACAAGGATTTGACCATTTTCAAGCCGATAGTCCCAAAAACCAGAGTTATGTCAGCTCAAGGTACAAATGAGAGTTAATAGAAGTGTTGAAATGTAGTCAAAGGAATTGGATCTATTACAATTGCTTTGAGATGTTCAAGAGTCGCAACAAAGAGCCATTGTAAGATTTGTACAAGGTTTGAGAGATGAAACTTCATCAAAGGCTAAGTTTCAATCTATTAGGACCCTTGATGACGGATGAAGCATACTACCAAGGTGGAGAAGCAAGTCAAAGTAAGAAACAAGCATTATAGCTTATCCGAGAGTTATGTTATTTCTTGTAATCTCATAGGAGTTTCTAATGGTGAATTTGGGAGTTGTAGCCATAAGACACACATGGAAGCTTGAACAACACCTATTCATGTGAATATGAAGAAAAAATGATTTCAATGACAAGGATTTAACCATTTTCAAGCTGATAGTCCCAAAACCAGAGTTATGTCAGGTCAAGGTACAAACGAGAGTTAATAGAAGTGTTGAAATGTAGTCAAAGGAATTGGATCTATTACAATTGCATTGAGATGTTCAAGATTCGCAACAAAGAGCCATTGTAAAATTTGTACAAGGTTTGTGTGATGAAACTTCATCAAAGGCTAAGTTTCAATATATTAGGACCCTTGATGACGTGATGAAGCATACAACCAAGGTGGAGAAGCAATTCAAAGTAAGAAACAAACATTATAGCTGATCCCAAAATTCGGTTAGTTCTTAACATCCCATAGGAGTTTCTAATGGTGAATTTGGGAGTTGTAGCCAGAAGACACACATGAAGGCTTAAACAACACCTATTGATGTAAATACGAAGAAATAATGATTTCGTTGACAAGAAATTGACCATTTTCAAGCAGATAGTCCCAAAACCAGAGTTATGTCAGTTCAAGGTACAAATGAGAGTTAATAGAAGTGTTGAAATGTAGTCAAAGGAATTGGATCTATTACAATTGCATTGAGATGTTCAAGATTCGCAACAAAGAGCCATTGTAAGATTTGTACAAGGTTTGAGTGATGAAACTTCATCAAAGGCTAAGTTTCAATCTATTAGGACCCTTGATGACGTGATGAAGCATACAACCAAGGTGGAGAAGCAATTCAAAGTAAGAAACAAACATTATAGCTGATCCCAAAATTCTGTTAGTTCTTAGAATCCCATAGGAGTTTCTAATGGTGAATTTGGGAGTTGTAGCCAGAAGACACACATGGAAGCTTAAACAACACATATTCATGTGAATATGAAGAAACAATGATTTCAATGACAAGGATTTGACCATTTTCAAGCAGATAGTCCCAAAACCAGAGTTATGTCAGTTCAAGGTACAAATGAGAGTTAATATAAAAGTTGAAATGTAGTCAAAGGAATTGGATCTATTACAATTGCTTTGAGATGTTCAAGATTCGCAACAAAGAGCCATTGTAAGATTTGTACAAGGTTTGAGTGATGAAACTTCATCAAAGGCTAAGTTTCAATCTATTAGGACCCTTGATGACGTGATGAAGCATACAACCAAGGTGGAGAAGCAATTCAAAGTAAGAAACAAACATTATAGCTGATCCCAAAATTCTGTTAGTTCTTAGAATCCCATAGGAGTTTCTAATGGTGAATTTGGGAGTTGTAGCCAGAAGACACACATGGAAGCTTAAACAACACATATTCATGTGAATATGAAGAAACAATGATTTCAATGACAAGGATTTGACCATTTTCAAGCTGATAGTCCCAAAACCAGAGTTATATCAGTTCAAGGTTCAAATGAGAGTTAATAGAAGTGTTGAAATGTAGTCAAAGGAATTGGATCTATTACAATTGCATTGAGATGTTCAAGATTCGCAACAAAGAGCCATTGTAAGATTTGTACAAGGTTTGAGTGATGAAACTTCATCAAAGGCAAAGTTTCAATCTATTAGGACCCTTGATGACGTGATGAAGCATACATCCAAGGTGGAGAAGCAATTCAAAGTAAGAAACAAACATTATAGCTGATCCCAAAATTCTGTTAGTTCTTAGAATCCCATAGGAGTTTCTAATGGTGAATTTGGGAGTTGTAGCCAAGACACACATGGAAGCTTAAACAACACCTATTCATGTGAATATGAAGAAACATAGTTTTAAATGACAAGGATTTGATCAACTTCAAACAGATACTCCCAAATACAGAGTTATGTCAGTTCGAGGTACAAATCAGCGTTAATAGAAGTGTTGAAATGTAGTCAAAGGAATTGGATCTATTACAATTGCTTTGAGATGTTCAAGATTCGCAACAAAGAGCCATTGTAAGATTTGTACAAGGTTTGAGTGATGAAACTTCATCAAAGGCTAAGTTTCAATCTATTAGGACCCTTGATGACGTGATGAAGCATACAACCAAGGTGGAGAAGCAATTCAAAGTAAGAAACAAACATTATAGCTGATCCCAAAATTCTGTTAGTTCTTAGAATCCCATAGGAGTTTCTAATGGTGAATTTGGGAGTTGTAACCAGAAGACACACATGGAATCTTAAACAACACATATTCATGTGAATATGAAGAAACAATGATTTCAATGACAAGGATTTGACCATTTTCAAGCAGATAGTCCCAAAACCAGAGTTATGTCAGTTCAATGTACAAATGAGAGTTAATAGAAGCGTTGAAATGTAGTCAAAGGAATTAAATCTATTACAATTACTTTGAGATGTTCAAGATTCGCAACAAAGAGCCATTGTAAGATTTGTACAAGGTTTGAGTGATGAAACTTCATCAAAGGCTAAGTTTCAATCTATTAGGACCCTTGATGACGTGATGAAGCATACAACCAAGGTGGAGAAGCAATTCAAAGTAAGAAACAAACATTATAGCTGATCCCAAAATTCTGTTAGTTCTTAGAATCCCATAGGAGTTTCTAATGGTGAATTTGGGAGTTGTAGCCAGAAGACACACATGGAAGCTTAAACAACACCTATTCACATGAATATGAAGAAACAATGCTTTCGTTGACAAGAAATTGACCATTTTCAAGCAGATAGTCCCAAAACCATAGTTATGTCAGTTCAATGTACAAATGAGAGTTAATAGAAGTGTTGAAATGTAGTCAAAGGAATTGGATCTATTACAATTGCATTGAGATGTTCAAGATTCGCAACAAAGAGCCATTGTAAGATTTGTACAAGGTTTGAGTGATGAAACTTCATCAAAGGCTAAGTTTCAATCTATTAGGACCCTTGATGACGTGATGAAGCATACAACCAAGGTGGAGAAGCAATTCAAAGTAAGAAACAAACATTATAGCTGATCCCAAAATTCTGTTAGTTCTTAGAATCCCATAGGAGTTTCTAATGGTGAATTTGGGAGTTGTAGCCAGAAGACACACATGGAAGCTTAAACAACACCTATTCATGTGAATATGAAGAAAAAATGATTTCAATGACAAGGATTTGACCATTTTCAAGCAGATAGTCCCAAAACCATAGTTATGTCAGTTCAAGGTACAAATGAGAGTTAATAGAAGTGTTGAAATGTAGTCAAAGGAATTGGATCTATTACAATTGCTTTGAGATGTTCAAGATTCGCAACAAAGAGCCATTGTAAGATTTGTACAAGGTTTGAGTGATGAAACTTCATCAAAGGCTAAGTTTCAATCTATTAGGACCCTTGATGACGTGATGAAGCATACAACCAAGGTGGAGAAGCAATTCAAAGTAAGAAACAAACATTATAGCTGATCCTAAAATTCTGTTAGTTCTTAGAATCCCATAGGAGTTTCTAATGGTGAATTTGAGAGTTGTAGCCAGAAGACACACATGGAGGCTTAAACAACACCTATTCATGTGAATATGAAGAAACAATGATTTCAATGACAAGGATTTGACCATTTTCAAGCAGATAGTCCCAAAACCAGAGTTATGTCAGTTCAAGGTACAAATGAGAGTTAATAGAAGTGTTGAAATGTAGTCAAAGGAATTGGATCTATTACAATTGCATTGAGATGTTCAAGATTCGCAACAAAGAGCCATTGTAAGATTTGTACAAGTTTTGAGTGATGAAACTTCATCAAAGGCTAAGTTTCAATCTATTAGGACCCTTGATGACGTGATGAAGCACACATCCAAGGTGGAGAAGCAATTCAAAGTAAGAAACAAACATTATAGCTGATCCCAAAATTCTGTTAGTTCTTAAAATCCCATAGGAGTTTCTAATGGTGTATTTAGGAGTTGTAGCCAGAAGACACACATGGAGGCTTAAACAACACCTATTGATGTAAATACGAAGAAATAATGATTTCAATGATAAGGATTTGACCATTTTCAAGCAGATAGTCCCAAAACCAGAGTTATGTCAGTTCAAGGTACAAATGAGAGTTAATAGAAGTGTTGAAATGTAGTCAAAGGAATTGGATCTATTACAATTGCTTTGAGATGTTCAAGATTCGCAACAAAGAGCCATTGTAAGATTTGTACAAGGTTTGAGTGATGAAACTTCATCAAAGGCTAAGTTTCAATCTATTAGGACCCTTGATGACGTGATGAAGCATACAACCAAGGTGGAGAAGCAATTCAAAGTAAGAAACAAACATTATAGCTGATCCCAAAATTCTGTTAGTTCTTAGAATCCCATAGGAGTTTCTAATGGTGAATTTGGGAGTTGTAGCCAGAAGACACACATGGAAGCTTAAACAACACATATTCATGTGAATATGAAGAAACAATGATTTCAATGACAAGGATTTGACCATTTTCAAGCTGATAGTCCCAAAACCAGAGTTATGTCAGTTCAAGGTACAAATGAGAGTTAATAGAAGTGTTGAAGTGTAGTCAAAGGAATTGGATCTATTACAATGGCTTGGGGATGTTCAAGATTCGCAACAGAGAGCCATTGTAAGATTTGTACAAGGTTTGAGTGATGAAACTTCATCAAAGGCTAAGTTTCAATCTATTAGGACCCTTGATGACGTGATGAAGCATACAACCAAGGTGGAGAAGCAATTCAAAGTAAGAAACAAACATTATAGCTGATCCCACAATTCTGTTAGTTCTTAGAATCCCATAGGAGTTTCTAATGGTGAATTTGGGAGTTGTAGCCAGTAAGACACACATGGAAGCTTAAACAACACCTATTCATGTGAATATGAAGAAACAATGATTTCAATGACAAGGATTTGACCATTTTCAAGCAGATAGTCCCAAAGCCAAGGTTATGTCAGCACAAGGTACAAATGAGAGTTAATAGAAGTGTTGAAATGTAGTCAAAGGAATTGGATCTATTACAATTGCTTTGAGATGTTCAAGATTCGCAACAAAGAGCCATTGTAAGATTTGTACAAGGTTTGAGTGATGAAACTTCATCAAAGGCTAAGTTTCAATCTATTAGGACCCTTGATGACGTGATGAAGCATACAACCAAGGTGGAGAAGCAATTCAAAGTAAGAAACAAACATTATAGCTGATCCCAAAATTCTGTTAGTTCTTAGAATCCCATAGGAGTTTCTAATGGTGAATTTGGGAGTTGTAGCCAGAAGACACACATGGAAGCTTAAACAACACCTATTCATGTGAATATGAAGAAACAATGATTTCAATGACAAGGATTTGACCATTTTCAAGCTGATAGTCCCAAAACCAGAGTTATGTCAGTTCAAGGTACAAATGAGAGTTAATAGAAGTGTTGAAATGTAGTCAAAGGAATTGGATCTATTACAATTGCTTTGAGATGTTCAAGATTCGCAACAAAGAGCCATTGTAAGATTTGTACAAGGTTTGAGTGATGAAACTTCATCAAAGGCTAAGTTTCAATCTATTAGGACCCTTGATGACGTGATGAAGCATACAACCAAGGTGGAGAAGCAATTCAAAGTAAGAAACAAACATTATAGCTGATCCCAAAATTCTGTTAGTTCTTAGAATCCCATAGGAGTTTCTAATGGTGAATTTGGGAGTTGTAGCCAGAAGACACACATGGAAGCTTAAACAACACCTATTCATGTGAATATGAAGAAACAATGATTTCAATGACAAGGATTTGACCATTTTCAAGCAGATAGTCCCAAAACCAGAGTTATGTCAGTTCAAGGTACAAATGAGAGTTAATAGAAGTGTTGAAATGTAGTCAAAGGAATTGGATCTATTACAATTGCATTGAGATGTTCAAGATTCGCAACAAAGAGCCATTGTAAGATTTGTACAAGGTTTGAGTGATGAAACTTCATCAAAGGCTAAGTTTCAATCTATTAGGACCCTTGATGACGTGATGAAGCATACAACCAAGGTGGAGAAGCAATTCAAAGTAAGAAACAAACATTATAGCTGATCCCAAAATTCTGTTAGTTCTTAGAATCCCATAGGAGTTTCTAATGGTGAATTTGGGAGTTGTAGCCAGAAGACACACATGGAGGCTTAAACAACACCTATTCATGTGAATATGAAGAAACAATGATTTCAATGACAAGGATTTGACCATTTTCAAGCTGATAGTCCCAAAACCAGAGTTATGTCAGTTCAAGGTACAAATGAGAGTTAATAGAAGTGTTGAAATGTAGTCAAAGGAATTGGATCTATTACAATTGCTTTGAGATGTTCAAGATTCGCAACAAAGAGCCATTGTAAGATTTGTACAAGGTTTGAGTGATGAAACTTCATCAAAGGCTAAGTTTCAATCTATTAGGACCCTTGATGACGTGATGAAGCATACAACCAAGGTGGAGAAGCAATTCAAAGTAAGAAACAAACATTATAGCTGATCCCAAAATTCTGTTAGTTCTTAGAATCCCATAGGAGTTTCTAATGGTGAATTTGGGAGTTGTAGCCAAAAGACACACATGGAAGCTTAACCAACACCTATTCATATGAATATGAAGACAAAATGATATCAACGACAAAGAACTGACCATTTTCAAGCCGATAGTCACAAAACCAGAGTTATGTCAGTTCAAGGTACAAATGAGAGTTAATAGAAGTGTTGAAATGTAGTCAAAGGAATTGGATCTATTACAATTGCTTTGAGATGTTCAAGATTCGCAACAAAGAGCCATTGTAAGATTTGTACAAGGTTTGAGTGATGAAACTTCATCAAAGGCTAAGTTTCAATCTATTAGGACCCTTGATGACGTGATGAAGCATACATCCAAGGTGGAGAAGCAAGTCAAAGTAAGAAACAAGCAATATAGCTTATCCCACAGTTCTGTTAGTTATTAGAATCTCATAGAAGTTTCTTATGGGCAATTTTGGAGTTGTAGCTATTAGAGACACTTGGAAGCTTCAACATCACATATTCATGTGTATATGTAGCAACAATGATGTCAATGACAAGGATTTGACCATTTTCAAGCAGAGTAGTCCCAAAACCAGAGTTATGTCAGCTCAAGGTACAAATGAGAGTTATAGAAGTGTTGAAATGTAGTCAAAGGAATTGGATCTATTACAATTGCTTTGAGATGTTCAAGATTCGCAACAAAGAGCCATTGTAAGATTTGTACAAGGTTTGAGTGATGAAACTTCATCAAAGGCTAAGTTTCAATCTATTTAGGACTCTTGATGAATTGATGAAGCATGATACCAAGTTGGAGAAGCAATTCAAAGTAAGAAACAAACATTATAGCTGATCCCAAAATTCTATTAGTTCTTAGAATCCCATAGGAGTTTCTAATGGTGAATTTGGGAGTTGTAGCCAAGACACACATGGAAGCTTAAACAACACATATTCATGTGAATACGAAGTAAGAAGGATTTCAATGACAAGGATTTGACCATTTTCAAGCTGAAACTCCCAAAACCTTAGTTATGTTAGCCCAAGGTTCAAATGAGAGTTAATAGAAGTGTTGAAATGTAGTCAAAGGAATTGGATCTATTACAATTGCATTGAGATGTTCAAGATTCGCAACAAAGAGCCATTGTAAGATTTGTACAAGGTTTGAGTGATGAAACTTCATCAAAGGCAAAGTTTCAATCTATTAGGACCCTTGATGACGGATGAAGCATACAACCAAGGTGGAGAAGCAATTCAAAGTAAGAAACAAACATTATAGCTGATCCCAAAATTGTTAGTTCTAGAATCCCATAGGAGTTTCTAATGGTGAATTTGTGAGTTGTAGCCAGAAGACACACATGGAAGCTTAAACAGCACCTATTCATGTGAATATGAAGAAACAATGATTTCAATGACAAGGATTTGACCATTTTCAAGCAGATAGTCCCAAAACCAGAAGTTATGTCAGTTCAAGGTACAAATGAGAGTTAATAGAAGTGTTGAAATGTAGTCAAAGGAATTGGATCTATTACAATTGCATTGAGATGTTCAAGATTCGCAACAAAGAGCCATTGTTTGCTCTGTACTTGGTTTGAGTGATGAAACTTCATCGAAGGCTAAGTTGCAATCTATTAGGACCCTGGAGGACATGGTGAAGCATACAACCAAGGATGAGAAGCAATTCAAAGTGAGGAACAGACAATAGTGCTGATCCCAAAATTTGTTAGTTCTTAGAATCCCATAGGAGTTTCTAATGGTGAATTTGGGAGTTGTAGCGCTAAGACACACATGGAAGCTTTAACAATACCTATTGATGTGAATATGAACAACCAATGCTCCCAATGACCAGCATTTCACCATTTTCAAGCAGATAGTCCCAACACCATAGTTATGTCAGTTCAATGTACAAATGAGAGTTAATAGAAGTGTTGAAATGTAGTCAAAGGAATTCGATCTATTACAATTGCATTGAGATGTTCAAGATTCGCAACAAAGAGCCATTGTAAGATTTGTAC
Source organism: Cardamine occulta (assembly GCA_028015245.1). Classification (NCBI taxonomy): domain Eukaryota; kingdom Viridiplantae; phylum Streptophyta; class Magnoliopsida; order Brassicales; family Brassicaceae; genus Cardamine; species Cardamine occulta. Next base: position 8,793,947 of record CM051368.1, read on the forward strand.
AAGGTTTGAGTGATGAAACTTCATCAAAGGCAAAGTTTCAATCTATTAGGACCCTTGATGACGTGATGAAGCATACATCCAAGGTGGAGAAGCAATTCAAAGTAAGAAACAAACATTATAGCTGATCCCAAAATTCTGTTAGTTCTTAGAATCCCATAGGAGTTTCTAATGGTGAATTTGGGAGTTGTAGCCAGAAGACACACATGGAAGCTTAAACAACACCTATTCATGTGAATATGAAGAAACAATGATTTCAATGACAAGGATTTGACCATTTTCAAGCTGATAGTCCCAAAACCAGAGTTATGTCAGTTCAAGGTACAAATGAGAGTTAATAGAAGTGTTGAAATGTAGTCAAAGGAATTGGATCTATTACAATTGCATTGAGATGTTCAAGATTCGCAACAAAGAGCCATTGTAAGATTTGTACAAGGTTTGAGTGATAAAACTTCATCAAAGGCTAAGTTTCAATCTATTAGGACCCTTGATGACATGATGAAGCATACAACCAAGGTGGAGAAGCAATTCAAAGTAAGAAACAAACATTATAGCTGATCCCAAAATTCTGTTAGTTCTTAGAATCCCATAGGAGTTTCTAAGGGTGAATTTGGGAGTTGGAGCCAGAAGACCCACATGGAGGCTTAAACAACACACATTCATGTGAATATGAAGAAACGATGATTTCAATGACAAGGATTTGACCATTTTCAAGCCGATAGTCCCAAAACCAGAAAGTTATGTCGGCCCAAGGTACAAATGAGAGTTAATAGAAGTGTTGAAATGTAGTCAAAGGAATTGATCTATTACAATTGCTTTGAGATGTTCAAGATTCGCAAACAAAGAGCCATTGTAAGATTTGTACAAGTTTTGAGTGATGAAACTTCATCAAAGGCTAAGTTTCAATATATTAGGACCCTTGATGACGTGATGAAGCATACATCCAAGGTGGAGAAGCAATTCAAAGTAAGAAACAAACATTATAGCTGATCCCAAAATTCTGTTAGTTCTTAGAATCCCATAGGAGTTTCTAATGGTGAATTTGGGAGTTGTAGCCAGAAGACACACATGGAGGCTTAAACAACACCTATTCATGTGAATATGAAGAAACAATGATTTCAATGACAAGGATTTGACCATTTTCAAGCAGATAGTCCCAAAACCAGAGTTATGTCAGTTCAATGTACAAATGAGAGTTAATAGAAGCGTTGAAATGTAGTCAAAGGAATTAAATCTATTACAATTACTTTGAGATGTTCAAGATTCGCAACAAAGAGCCATTGTAAGATTTGTACAAGGTTTGAGTGATGAAACTTCATCAAAGGCTAAGTTTCAATCTATTAGGACCCTTGATGACGTGATGAAGCATACAACCAAGGTGGAGAAGCAATTCAAAGTAAGAAACAAACATTATAGCTGATCCCAAAATTCTGTTAGTTCTTAGAATCCCATAGGAGTTTCTAATGGTGAATTTGGGAGTTGTAGCCAGAAGACACACATGGAAGCTTAAACAACACATATTCATGTGAATATGAAGAAACAATGATTTCAATGACAAGGATTTGACCATTTTCAAGCAGATAGTCCCAAAACCAGAGTTATGTCAGTTCAAGGTACAAATGAGAGTTAATAGAAGCGTTGAAATGTAGTCAAAGGAATTAAATCTATAACAATTACTTTGAGATGTTCAAGATTCGCAACAAAGAGCCATTGTAAGATTTGTACAAGGTTTGAGTGATGAAACTTCATCAAAGGCAAAGTTTCAATCTATTAGGACCCTTGCTGACGGATGAAGCATACAACCAAGGTGGAGAAGCAATTCAAAGTAAGAAACAAACATTATAGCTGATCCCAAAATTCTGTTAGTTCTAGAATCCCATAGGAGTTTCTAATGGTGAATTTGGGAGTTGTAGCAAGACACACATGGAGGCTTAAACAACACCTATTGATGTGAATATGAAAAATCATTAGTTTCACTCACAAGGATTCGGCCATTTCCAAGCAGATAGTCCCAAAACCAGAGTTATGTCAGTTCAAGGTACAAATGAGAGTTAATAGAAGCGTTGAAATGTAGTCAAAGGAATTGAATCTATTACAATTGCTTTGAGATGTTCAAGATTCGCAACAAAGAGCCATTGTAAGATTTGTACAAGGTTTGAGGATGAAACTTCATCAAAGGCTAAGTTTCAATCTATTTGGACCTTTGATGACGTGATGAAGCATACAACCCAGGTGGAGAAGCAATTCAAAGTAAGAAACAAACATTATAGCTGACCCTAAAATTCTGTTAGTTTTAGGAATCTCATAGGAGTTTCGCATGGTGAATTAGGGAGTTGTAGCAAGAAGACACATATAGAGGCTTAAACAACACATATTCATGTGAATATGAAGAAACAATGATTTCAATTACAAGGATTTGACCATTTTCAAGCTGATAGTCCCAAAACCAGAGTTATGTCAGTTCAAGGTACAAATGAGAGTTAATAGAAGTGTTGAAATGTAGTCAAAGGAATTGGATCTATTACAATTGCATTGAGATGTTCAAGATTCGCAACAAAGAGCCATTGTAAGATTTGTACAAGGTTTGAGTGATGAAACTTCATCAAAGGCTAAGTTTCAATCTATTAGGACCCTTGATGACGTGATGAAGCATACAACCAAGGTGGAGAAGCAATTCAAAGTAAGAAACAAACATTATAGCTGATCCTAAACTTCTGTTAGTTCTTAGAATCCCATAGGAGTTTCTAATGGTGAATTCGGGAGTTGTAGCCAGAATACCCACATGGAGGCTTAAACAACACCTATTGATGTGAATATGAAGAAACAATGATTTCAATGACAAGGATTTGACCATTTTCAAGCTGATAGTCCCAAAACCAGAGTTATGTCAGTTCAAGGTACAAATGAGAGTTAATAGAAGTGTTGAAATGTAGTCAAAGGAATTGGATCTATTACAATTGCATTGAGATGTTCAAGAGCCGCAACAAAGAGCCATTGTAAGATTTGTACAAGGTTTGAGTGATGAAACTTCATCAAAGGCTAAGTTTCAATCTATTAGGACCCTTGATGACGTGATGAAGCATACAACCAAGGTGGAGAAGCAATTCAAAGTAAGAAACAAACATTATAGCTGATCCCAAAATTCTGTTAGTTCTTAGAATCTCATAGGAGTTTCTAATGGTGAATAAGGGGCGTTGTAGCAAGAAGACACACATGGAAGCTTAAACAACACATATTCATGTGAATATGAAGAAACAATGATTTCAATGACAAGGATTTGACCATTTTCAAGCTGATAGTCCCAAAACCAGAGTTATGTCAGTTCAAGGTACAAATGAGAGTTAATAGAAGCGTTGAAATGTAGTCAAAGGAATTAAATCTATTACAATTACTTTGAGATGTTCAAGATTCGCAACAAAGAGCCATTGTAAGATTTGTAAAGGGTTTGAGTGATGAAACTTCATCAAAGGCTAAGTTTCAATCTATTAGGACCCTTGATGACGTGATGAAGCATACATCCAAGGTGGAGAAGCAATTCAAAGTAAGAAACAAACATTATAGCTGATCCTAAAATTCTGTTAGTTCTTAGAATCCCATAGGAGTTTCTAATGGTGAATTTGGGAGTTGTAGCCAGAAGACACACATGGAAGCTTAAACAACACATATTCATGTGAATATGAAGCAACAATGATTTCAATGACAAGGATTTGACCATTTTCAAGCTGATAGTCCCAAAACCAGAGTTATGTCAGTTCAAGGTACAAATGAGAGTTAATAGAAGCGTTGAAATGTAGTCAAAGGAATTGGATCTATTACAATTGCTTTGAGATGTTCAAGATTCGCAAACAAAGAGCCATTGTAAGATTTGAATAAGGTTTGAGTGATGAAACTTCATCAAAGGCTAAGTTTCAATCTATTAGGACCCTTGATGACGTGATGAAGCATACATCCAAGGTGGAGAAGCAATCCAAAGTAAGAAACAAACATTATAGCTGATCCCAAAATCTGTTAGTTCTTAAAATCCCATAGGAGTTTCTAATGGTGAATTTGGCTGTTGTAGCCAGAAGACACACATGGAGGCTTAAACAACACCTATTGATGTGAATACGAAGAACCAATGATTTTGATGACAAGAATTTGACCATTTTCAAATTGATAGTCCCAAAACAGAGTTATGTCAGTTCAAGGTACAAATGAGAGTTAATAGAAGTGTTGAAATGTAGTCAAAGGAATTGGATCTGTTACAATTACTTTGAGATGTTCAAGATTCTCAACAAAGAGCCATTGTAAGATTTGTGGCTAAGGTTTGAGGATGAAACTTCATCAAAGGCCACGTTTCAATCTATTAGGACCCTTGATGACGTGATGAAGCATACAACCAAGGTGGAGAAGCAATTCAAAGTAAGAAACAAACATTATAGCTGATCCCACAATTCTGTTAGTTCTTAAAATCCCATAGGAGTTTCTAATGGTGAATTTGGGAGTTGTAGCCAGAAGACACACGTGGAGGCTTAAACAACACCTATTGATGTGAATATGAAGAAACAATGATTTTGATGACAAGGATTTGACCATTTTCAAGCTGATAGTCCCAAAACCAGAGTTATGTCAGTTCAAGGTACAAATGAGAGTTAATAGAAGTGTTGAAATGTAGTCAAAGGAATTGGATCTATTACAATTGCATTGAGATGTTCAAGATTCGCAACAAAGAGCCATTGTAAGATTTGTACAAGTTTTGAGTGATGAAACTTCATCAAAGGCTAAGTTTCAATATATTAGGACCCTTGATGACGTGATGAAGCATACAACCAAGGTGGAGAAGCAATTCAAAGTAAGAAACAAACATTATAGCTGATCCTAAAATTCTGTTAGTTCTTAGAATCCCATAGGAGTTTCTAATGGTGAATTTGGGAGTTATAGCCAGAAGACACACATGGAAGCTTAAACAACACATATTCATGTGAATATGAAGAAACCACGGTTTCACTGACAAGGATTAGACCAATTTCAAGCTGATAGTCCAAACACCAGAGTTATGTCAGTTCAAGGTACAAACGACAGTTAACAGAAGTGTAGAAATGTAGTCAAAGGAATTGGATCTATTACAATTGCATTGAGATGTTCAAGATTCACAACAAAGAGCCATTGTAAGATTTGTATAAGTTTTGGAGTGATGAAACTTCATCAAAGGCTAAGTTTCATTCTATTAGGACCCTTGACGACGTGATGAAGCATACAAACTAGGTGGAGAAGCAATTCACAGTAAGCAACAATCCTTATAGCGGATCCCAATATTCGGGTAGTTCTCAGTAGCCCACAGGAGTTACTAATGGTGAATTTGGGAGTTGTAGCCTGAAGACACACATGGAAGCTTAAACAACACATATTCATGTGAATATGAAGAAACAATGATTTCAATGACAAGGATTTGACCATTTTCAAGCTGATAGTCCCAAAACCAAGAGTTATGTCAGCTCAAGGTACAAATGAGAAGTTAGATGGTAGTGCTGAAATGTAGTCAAAGCGAATTGATCTATTACAATTGCTTTGAGATGTTCAAGATTCGCAACAAAGAGCCATTGTAAGATTTAGTACAAGGTTTGAAAGTGATGAAACTCATCAAAGGCAAAGTTTCAATCTATTAGGACCCTTGATGACGTGATGAAGCATACATCCAAGGTGGAGAAGCAATTCAAAGTAAGAAACAAACATTATAGCTGATCCTAAAATTCTGTTAGTTCTTAGAATCCTATAGGAGTTTCTAATGGTGAATTTGGGAGTTGTAGCCGGAAGACACACATGGAAGCTTAAACAACACATATTCATGTGAATACGAAGAAACAATGATTTCAATGACAAGGATTTGACCATTTTCAAGCTGATAGTCCCAAAACCAGAGTTATGTCAGCTTCAAGGTACAAATGAGAGTTAATAGAAGTGTTGGAATGTAGCCAAAGGAATTGGATCTATTACAATTACATTGAGATGTCCAAGATTCGCAACAAAGAGCCATTGTAAGATTTAGTACAAGGTTTGAGTGATGAAACTTCATCAAAGGCTAAGTTTCAATCTATTAGGACCCTTGATGACGGATGAAGCATACATCCAAGGTGGAGAAGCAATTCAAAGTAAGAAACAAACATTATACTGCTGATCCCAAAATTCTGTTAGTTCTTAGAATCCCATAGGAGTTTCTAATGGTGAATTTGGGAGTTGTAGCCGTAAGACACACATGGAGTTTGCTTTAAACAACACCTATTCATGTGAATATGAAGCAACAATGATTTCAATGAAAAGGATTTGACCATGTTCAAGCAGATAGTCCCAAAACCAGAGTTAAGCCAGTTCAAGGTACAAATGAGAGTTAATAGAAGTGTTGAAATGTAGTCAAAGGAATCAGATCCATTACAATTACTTTGAGATGTTTAAGATTCGCAACAAAGAGCCATTGTAAGTTTTGTACAAGGTTTGAGGATGAAACTTCATCAAAGGCTAAGTTTCAATCTATTAGGACCCTTGATGACGCGATGAAGCTATACAACCAAGGAGAAGCAATTCAAAGTAAGAAACAAACATTATAGCTGATCCCAAATTCTGTTAGTTCTTAGAATCCCATAGGAGTTTCTAATGGTGAATTTGGGAGTTGTAGCCAGAAGACACACATGGAGGCTTAAATAAACACCTATTCATGTGAATATGAAGAAACAATGATTTCACTGACAAGGATTTGACCATTTTCAAGCTGATAGTCCCAAAACCAGAGTTATGTCCCTCAAGGTACAAATGAGAGTTAATAGGAAGTGTTGAAATGTAGTCAAAGGAATTGGATCTATTACAATTGCTTTGAGATGTTCAAGAGTCGCAACAAAGAGCCATTGTAAGATTTGTGTAAGGTTTCAGTGATGAAACTTCATCAAAGGCTATGTTTCAGCCTTTAAGGACCCTTGATGACGTGATGAAGCATACAACCAAGGTGGAGAAGCAATTCAAAGTAAGAAACAAACATTATAGCTGATCCCAAAATGCTGTTAGTTCTTAGAATCCCATAGGAGTTTCTAATGGTGAATTTGGGAGTTGTAGCTAAGACACACATGGAAGCTTAAACAACACATATTCATGTGAATAGTGAAGAAACAATGATTTCATTGACAAGGATTTGACCATTTTCAGGTCGATAGTCCCAAAACCAAAAGTTACGCGCAGCTCAAGGTACAAATGAGAGTTAATAGAAGTGTTGAAATGTAGTCATGGAATTGGATCTATTAGCAATTGCTCTGAGATGTTCAAGATTCGCAACAAAGAGCCATTGGAAGATTGGTCCGAGGTTTGAGTGATGAATCGTCATTAATGGCTAAGTTTCAGCCTGTTAGGCCCCTTGATAACATGAGGAAGCATACATCCAAGGTGGAGAAGCAATTCAAAGTAAGAAACAAACATTATAGCTGATCCCAAAATTCTGTTAGTTCTTAGAAACCTACAGGAGTTTCTAATGGTGAATTTGGGAGTTGTAGCCAGAAGATACACATGGAGGCTTAAACAACACCTATTCATGTGAATATGACGAAACAATGATTTCAATGACAAGGATTTGACCATTTTCAAGCTGATAGTCCCAAAAACCAGAGTTATGTCAGTTCAAGGTACAAATGAGAGTTAATGTAGTGCTGAAATGTGAGTCAAAGGAATTGGATCTATTACAATTGCATTGAGATGTTCAAGATTCGCAAACAAAGAGCCATTGTAAGATTTTCGGCCAAGTTTTTGAGTGAGTGAAACTTCATCAAAGGCTAAGTTTCAATCTATTAGGACCCTTGATGACGGACGAAGCATACATCCAAGGTGGAGAAGCACCCCAAAGTAAGAAACAAACATGGTAGCTGATCCCAGAAATCCTGTTAGTTTTAGAATCCCATAGGAGTTTCTATTTGTGAATTTGGGAGTTGTAGCCAGAATACCCACACATGGAGGCTTAAAATAACACTCATTCATGTGATCTCGAAGAAACAATGATTTCAAGCGACAAGGATTTGACCATTTTCTACCCGATAGTCCCAAAACCAGAGTTATGTCCGTCTAAGCGTACAAATGAGAGTTAATAGAAGCGTGGGAATGTAGTCAAATGAATTGGATCTATTACAATTGGCTTTCAGATGTTCAAGATCCAAGCAACAAAGAGCCATTGTAAGATTTGGTGCCAAGGTTCCGGAGGGACGAAACTTCATCAAAGGCTAAGTTTCACCCTAATAGGACCTTTGACGAACGTGGAGTAAAGTATACAACCAAGGTGGAGTAGCAACTCAAAGTAAGAAACAAACACTATAGCTAATCCCAAAATTCGCTAGTTCTTAGAATCCCATAGGAGTTTCTAATGGGGCGTACCTAATGGGCCAGATGTACCCAGTAAAGACACACATGGAAGTTTAAACAACACATATTCACGTGAATACGAAGAAACAACGAGTTCCAGGACAAGGAAATGACAATTTTCAAGTTGATAGTCCCAAAACCAGAGTTACGTCAGTTTACGAAGGTTCAAATGGGAGCTATTAGAAGCGTTACGAATGGGGCCAAAGGAATTTAATCCATTACAATTACATTGAGATGTTCAAGATTCGCAACATAGGGCCATTGTAAGATTTGTAGCAGGTGCTTGAGTGATGAAACTCATCAAAGGCTAAGTTTCAATCTATTAGGACCCTTGATGACGCCAAGAGTAAAGCATACATCCAAGGTGGAGTATTAATTCAAAGTAAGAAACAAACGTTATAACTTATCCCAAAATTCTGTTGAGCTCTTAGAATCCCATAGGAGCTTCTACTATGGTGAATTTGGGGAGTCGTAGTCAAGACACACATGGAGGCGTAAACAACACCTACTGACAAAGTCACGGGGAAGAAATAATGATCATAAGGACAAGAAATTGACCATTTTCAAGCAGATAGTCCCAAAACCATAGTTATGTCAGTCTGAAGGTACAAAATGAGA